>VXAB01013514.1:314625-381706 GCA_013399175.1 Odontophorus gujanensis
AAAAAGACGCAAATAAGGAGCCGGCCGAAAATTAGTAGAGCAGAAAACTCCAAATGATGCAGAGCTAATTCCTTAAGTGTCAGACTGGCTGCCAGCCCCTCCGCTTCGCGGTCCTTCGGCCCCGGAGCATCCCCGGGGCCAGCCCCGTCCCTCTGGACCCCCGCAGCCCGCGAGCACCCCGCGGGGACCCCCGCACCGGGGCCGGTAGCATCGCCCCGGGCAGCCCGGCAGCACCGGGGTGAAAGGGCAGGGGAAATTGTGGGTGTTTTTTTTTTTTTTTTAATATACTTTTATTGGGCTGTAAATTTCTTTTCTCTCCCCACCGGCTCGGATCGATGCTCGCAGTTTACCGAAGTCCCAGGCACACAGATTAAATCCTCTCCCTCTATTACACGAGATGGGCTTTTATTCTCCCTCTGATCACTCGGAAATAAACACAGCGCGAGCGAGGGGAGGGAGGCAGGAGGAGGGCTGGGGCCGGCCAATTTCAGACCTGTTTATTCCTTACCAGCCTCGGTGCTCGCAGCCATTAAACAAGTCACTGCCGCAGCCTTTCTCCTCCCGCTTTCCCCTTTCCCCTTCTCCCCGCTTCCCTTTTCCCCTCCCCTCCCTCCCCCATTATTTTTAGAAGAACAATAATAATTAGGCAGAGCAGCCTCTAACACAATCGTTTCAGCCTGAACAGGCAATTAGGACAGGCAGAGCGAGGCTAATGAACGGTGCACGGGTCCCCCCCAGTGCTGCCCCTCGGTCCGCTCCCCGCGTCCCCAAGACGTGTGGCTCGGCTGCCGAGCTGCCTCTGTTAGCACAGGAGGAAGCTGGCGGCGGCACGACCCCCCCGGGGGCTGAGGATGGAGACGGAGCCATGCACTGAGCCAAGGGGTGATGAGCGAGAGACGCGCGTGGAGGCCGCAGCCGAGCTGCCAAGCTGCAGCCTTGGCGCGGGGACTTGTCTGCAGAGCAAGAGTGACAGCCTGTGCGCGGCCCTGGGGGGACCTGGGGGTCACCTCGTCGCCCCACGGCAAAGCCGGGTTCCAGCACAGCAACGCCAGCTCTGCCGTGGTGCCACAGGCTGAGCCCTGTGCACGAATTCCCCCCATAACGAGCGTTCCCGGAGATGCGGTGTGGTACCCGGGGCCAAGCAGCTGCACTGAAATATTCATGCCAAGCTCGCTTTGAAGACAGCATGATTTCTTGGAAACTTGCTGCGCGTCTTAAATGGAGCTGTCTGCTCTGCACGGCTGCCTGGGCGTGATGGGAGCAAGCGGGGTCCCTGCAACGCCAGCAAGCAGGAGCTGCAGCACACAGGTCCCCATCACACCTGCAGCTCCCATCACTGAGTACGTTGTTGGGGTTGGGAAGACTCTGAGATGAAGCTGGAACACGTCCTGGAGTCCCCCAGACATTCACTGCCTGGAGGAGGTTGTGCAGCACACCCCACACAGGAGCCTTCAGGCGATGGGATGCCAGGGTTGTGCTCCTCAGGGGAGCAGAGCTGAGCGGCAGTGGGCAGCAAAATCCTACGGGGTGAACCCAGGGCCCAAATGGGACCCAAAGGGTCAGACCTCGTGGTGTGGGACGGCACAGTGCTGGAGCCCCGTGGGAGGGGATGCCCAGGGTGCAGCTGACCCCTGGCCTAAGGGCAGCTCTGGGCTGTGGGATTGCTGTGCTCAGTGCTGGCACTGGGCGATGGGCAGCAGGGAATGTAGGACAGAGATGTCCCCAGCCTGATCCAGGTGGATGTGGGAAAGGGAACAGCGGGAACTCTGGGTGCTCTCCTGCACCATACCCTGCTGTGGCCCCAAACTGGCTCTGGAATCTCCCCCACGTTAAAGTGAGGGGGCCTTTTGTCCCCATAGCATCTCAGCATACTGAGATAACATGATGCAATAGTGGTCACCCATGTGAGAAAGCAGAACATCCCCTGTCTGCCTGTTCAGCAGAGCCTGAGAGCTGCCTCCATGCAGCCCACCGTCATGTATCTCCAGCCCCAGTGTAATTTGCTGTCCCTTAGGCTGCTCTCAGTATTACCGCTTTCCAAATGTCTCTCTCCCAGTCTCTGTGGTGTTAAATTATATTTCCCCAGCTGGATTACTTTGCATTTGTTCAGAATGAATTTCATTTGGCTATTTCCTTCCTATGCGTGACCCTTCTTTCCCAGGGCATTATCTCTTAGCTCTTTGTCCTCACCAGGATTTGCAGCACCTTCCCATTTCATATCCTCTGCAAATTTAATTAACATGCTCTTTACCCTCCCTCTTTCAGATCAAATGAAGATATTAAAGGAGAGCAGACCTGGCACAGATCTAACCACTAACCACTAACAACAATACAAGTACCTTGCACTTAAATTATGCACTTTCCATCGGAAGATTTCAAGGGCCTTTGCCGAACTGGATAAGTATAATTATTAAAGCCGGGAACTCCGTTACACTGGGGAATTTAATATTTGAGGTCTGCCTGAGGGCACTTGTCTTGTTGGCTGTTGTGTAGCCACGGATGTTGACAGCCCTGGCTGGGCTCGGCGCTCGGCGCTGCTCCCACAGATGCAGAGTCCCTGGGTGGGGAGCTGCTTCGGGAGAAGCAAAGCAGTGACCTGGCACCAGGCTCAAAATTGTCTTCTGGAGTGGTTCCAGCAAACGCATCACACTAAAGTGCTGCTGAACGAGGAAAAGCTCAAATGATGCTTCAGTGGTTATCCGCAGCCACGCGGTGGGGAAGCGGAGGCACAGAGCTGGTGGTCGGTGCAGGGATGGCACTGGGCAGCGCTCTGAGGTGGGACCCTGGGGGCACTCACTTGGGCTTGGGGACACCTTTCGCAGCTCCTCCCATGGGGACAACCTGCTCCCTGCCCCAGTGCCTTCTCACATCCTCCTTTGGCTTCATCCTGACAGCATCCTGCAGCCATGTGGCAACTGGGGCTGAGTCGAAGTGGGTTTGTAGGACACAATTACCAAGCTTCTTACAAGGCAACGGCCTTTTTTCCCCTGTTTTCCAACATTTAACAACTAAATGTTCTCATCTTGTTAGCGTTACCTTGATGATGAATAATGCATACTGCTCTTGCTTTGTGCGCCACTGCCTTTTTCAACCTCTGTTGCATTATGTGTGTATGCATTCAAGCACGCTATCAAATTTTCCGTGGCGACTTCCTCCGGCTAAAACAGCCCAGGAGCTCCACGGGCTGTGTGCCCCAAAGAGTTGTGCTTTCCTGGTGATGCCACCGCCTCCTGTAGCCCATCACTGCCACAGGCTCCTTGCCTTGCAGGGGAAATCCTGCTGCTCGGAGGCTGTGCGCTGGAGCATCAGTGCTCCCTGTGTCTCTCCCTCCTGAGAAGGCAGCTCATAGCCTTGATTTTGGCAGCAGTATTTCTGAGCAGGCATTCAGAGCCTACTGGCAGGAGGGGTGAACGAAGACCAGCAGTGCCATTTAAGGTGAATATTGAGAGGTACCAAATGGAGGTGAGGGAACTGTGTAATTCCAGCTGGAAATTGGCTTTTGGCACCAGACAAGAAGGTGTCCATATGCCTCCTCAAAGAGGTGTGGGCTCAGGAACCTATTTCTCCTGTCATCATTTACCTTTGAAGGGAATGGGCTGACATCATGCTGGGTGCCAAATTTTGCAGCCTTTGCAAAATTTGCTTTGCTGGGCCAGATCTGCTCCAGGTGGCTGCTTGGGGCAGTGGATTCCAAGTTTCCAGTCCCTGTTGGCAGTGGCATCCAGCTGTACGTGATGCATCAAGGAATCCTTGATGAGGGCAATCCCATGGCTTTTCCACCCCAAAATCATGTTGATTTCCAGCACCACCCATTTTCTCTACATTTGCGATACACGTCCTCGTCCCTGCGGAGTGAGGGTCACTCCGGGATGCATGCTGCAATGAAGATGGAAGACAGTGTGCGCGCCCGCACATCAAAGTCAGGAGGTTTTTTTTTTCCCTTTCTTGCTGTTCTGTGCACAATTTATTATCAAAGAGTTGTGCCAGGCTCCTGAGTGTGTCCTGTGTTCACCACCACCTTACTGGGTTGGACTAGATAATTCTAGGGATCTTTTCCAACCTTGAGGATTCTATGAGTTTATGAATTGGCTCTTCTCAGTGCCAAATCTGCTTGGCTAGGATATCCTGCCTGGGAAAAGCCTATTTCTTAGAGGTGTAAAGCAGAACTGTGGGGGCTTGGAGGAGCAAGATGTGGAGTGCCGAGAGGTTTGGCCATGGCTGTTTGTTGGTCTGGAAGTGAGCAACCACAGCTCTGAATGCATCTCTCACATTCTCATTCATTCTCATTGTTGTGAGTTTCATTTTATCCTCTTCAGTCATTAATCCAGTGATGCAGTTGCCCCCCCCCATGCTGTGCCTCCAGGTCTCAGCTGGAACTTCCAGTTTTCGTCTCCTCCCACATCACCGAGGACGCAGGCAAGGGCAGAGGTGACATGGAGGTCACATGGAAACGCATGTCCCCAAGCTGGTGGCTCCTGGTGTCCTGGCAACCCAAATGCCTTGGGGCCCTCGTTCCTCAGAAGCTGCAAAGCCTCCTGGTGCCAAGTTCAAACCCTACTCCTGAGCTAGTGGCAACTGTAGGGCTCTGTGGGGAGATCTCAATCCTGGAGCTCCTCTTTTTTGGCATGAGTGTCATGCCTCAGTCATGTGTTTACTGGGCACTGGAGCAGGTTGTCCTGAGATGTAGTAAATATTCCATCCATGGAGACACCTAAGGTCAGGCTGAACAGGGCTCTGAACACTTGATTTAGTCATAGGTGTCCCTGTTCATTGCTGGGGAGTCAGACCAGATGGTCTTTATAGGTCCCTTCCAACACTAATGATATGATGATTCTATGAAAAATATCCAGAGAGCTTAGGCTGTATCCAGGAAGGATCCAGGATTCAGATTGGATACGTGGAATCAGAATCCAGATCACCCCACCTGCTCTCAGATTCTCTTTCCTCACTGCATCCTGGTTGCCACAAAAGTTGCTCCCATGCTCTTCACCCTCTGAACATGGCTGGTGCTGCCACACATGGTGTGCATGGTGTGCTGAGCAATATCTGAATCTTTCCTGTACTATGCTGGTGCTCAGTGGAGGAGTCACAACTTCGAGTGGAGGAAGCATCTCTGTGACAACGCAGATTGTGGTTCCTCCTACTTGGAAATGGGGAAGTATGCACGAGGAGATGGGAATATGGGATGCAGCAGGATGATCAGCCAGATAGAAAGGAACATAGAGCAAAAGGCAGTGCCCGGTATGGCTAGAAATCAGTACACAAATGTTATTAAGAGAGAATAATGCTTTCATGCAGCTTGTCCAGGATTGCTAATGAGGTGTTGTGTGCAGCCTCCTCCATAAGGTTACATAGCCTATTAGGTTTTCTAGTTTGAGAAAACTACAGCACAGTCTGTGGCTCATTTTAAACCAACGTGACAGATCTGTCTGAAAGGCTATGCATAAGAGGAAACCTTTGAAGCCAGGGTCAGTAACTGAGAGCCTTCTGTGGGGCCAGCTGGTGGAGGCTTCCTGGCCCCAATGAATGGGCATGATGTGGGACAGTGTTTTGCAGGGCCTGGAGGGACTGGTCAGAGGGATGCCAGCACCAGGGGGTGGCTGTGCTGATCTTCATAAGAGTGATAGAATGATGTTGAAAGGGACCTTGCAGCCCATCCAGTTCCAACAACCAGCCATGGCCTTGGGCACCTCCAGGGATGTGGCACCCAAGCTCTCCGGAAAGCAGTGCCAAGGCCTCACTACCCTCTGACTGAAGAATTTCCTCCTTTTTTTTTCCTCCCTTGAAGTGCCTTCAGTGTGAGAGTTCCCAGTTGGCTCTCCTTGGTATTTTAGTAGAGTGGCTCTAGAGATTTCCCTGCCCTTCCTCCTCGAGGACACGAGCTGCAGCACAGACTGGTTTCCCATCATTTTGGCAGTCCACCAAGGAACCAGTGCTGGGTCTTGGTGGGCTTTTGCTGGGCAAGGGGCTCCTCATGTGCTGCCTTTTCTTCTCTGCCTCTCCAGGTGGTCCTGCTGCCAGCCGCTCCCCTCCCGCTGGCATCTCAGCAGCGCTGAACGCTCCACCACCTTCCACTCACTTTCCCCGGCTCGCCAACGTGTCACTTACACCACCACCCGTGTCACCTCCGATCCTGGCCCACAACGTGCAGCGTGTCACCTCAGTGGAGGATGAACCACTGAGAACTCGAGAGCCAGCCAAGCAGAAAGCAAAGCATATGTCATCTCTCCTTATGTTTACAGGGGAGAATATCACCTGGCATCACCGGAGACAAGGGCATGCATTGAGCGATCTCCTCCTGAGGAGCCAGCATTGATGGAGCCTCAGCTCTGGCACCTCCCAGCAGGTCATCCCAGCAGCCCCACATGGATGTGCCTGTATTGACTTTTGGAGTTCACTTCATGGGCCCAGTGTAGATGTACATCCATTTGAACCATCTTTGGGGCTCAGAAGGGAAAAATGCATTTCTTCAGGGCAATGCTAGCACAAAAACAAGTGAGAGCAGGGCCCAGCTTGATCTATCTGGCCCCAAGAAGGCTTAATTGCAGAGCATTTTGCTGCTAACTTCCCATGAAATTCTCATCTCCTTTGCTGTGTCACCATGCGTTTGGCACTTCTTTTCATCACCATCTCTTTCTTTAATGTCTCTATCTTTTAGAACTCCTTCCCCTACAGTGTCTCTGCTCTTGTAATTCACACCTCTGGACAGCTCTGGTGGAGATCCTTCAGCATCACCCCTTCACGAGCCCAGACACAGCCACGATCCCATTCGTTTGGCCCAGAAAGCCATTGTGGATGTGCTGGGATATGCCTTTATCCTCATCTTTTGTAAGATCTTCAGCCTCCCATTGCACATCACACCCTGACTGCCTTTTGTCTCAGTCACAGGAATACACAACACCCGAGGGCTCATCTCTCTCTACCTGGCTTTTAAAGCATTGTACTTGTCTCATCGCCAGCTCGTGTCTGCAGGAGCCAGTGTGTCAGCGTAATGTGTTACTGCCTGCCGCGGTGCTTCTCGTTATCTGCTTCTTCCTCAGCATCCCACCTCTGGCAGTGACAGGCTTGGGGAGATGGAGCGCTGGAGGAACCTCCTCCTGGAGATGTTTGAGTTGCCTGAGGGCTGTGTTTGTATCTCGGCAGAACGAGCTGTTCTGCTCTCGTTTCTGTCATGACAGAGGTGGAGTGCTGTGCAGGGGGCTGTTTCTGGTAGCTTGGCAGCAGGGCTGTACTTGCTGCCTGTGATGGCACTGCATGTGTTCATGACGCCTCCATTACAGTGCTGTCCGTCACTTAACAGTGGGGAAGAAATGGGCTCACATCCACTTTTTGGCCACCCCTCGGTGCTCCCATGATGGCGAGCCTTCCCTACTCTTCTGGGCCAAACTGAGAGGTTGGGATCCAGCTGGCTGTCAGCTACATATCATGGGATACTGAACCATACTGGGATATGGAAATCCTCCATCTTCATCTAACAAACATGAAATCCAGATCAGAACCTCTCTATTGCATGCAAGTGCCAACCTGCTGTTACCTGGATGATAAAGACTGAACACAGATGAGGACACTGGGAAATGAAGCCAGGCAATGCTGCTGGCCTCCTCATACATCCCACACCCGCATGTTTACATATCTATAGGGGATATGTGCCCCATAGAAGCACATACACATGTGTCTACCTTCTGTGTGCTCAGTGGGTCTGTAACCCATTTCAGGGGGGCAGGAGGGTCACAAGATAAGTGGGATGTGCTGTGGGTTGGGAGAGACGGGATGCAGACCCATGCAAAGTACCTGACACACCTGTAATGAGGATGATTGAGAGCTGAGTGCAGGATGATACTGAACAATATCAGTAAGTGGTTTTAGTGTCAGCAATCTTCAAACTTGCTGTCAAAGGGAACATTTAAACGATTTTCCTGCTACTCCAACGCATTCAGGTTATATTTATACCCAGAGAAAACTGGTGCTATAAATGTCAGGTTTGGAGAAGGGCTGGTTGCATCCATCAGAGGAGGAATTAGAAAGTAAAGAGGAATGATGTATCATTGTCACCGACAGACCTGTCTGCAGAGAGTGCCCTGTGGGCTGACCCATGTGCTGTGAGCCCTGAGCTGGGTGCCCTGCACCAGTGTTGTGAGTAGGGTGAGTAGAGCCCACACTGGACAGTATATTGAAGGGAAGTGGCCTGAAGCCTTTAAAAAGCAGCAGAATGCACACCAGCACAAGAGCTGTAATAAGATTGGCAATCACTTTGTTTTGCTGGGGAAAGCAGATCTTCAGGAAGGCTCACCCTGCCCACTGACCAGGGGGATTCATGAATTATTCTGGCCTTTCTCTTGGCCTCACAACTTTCCAGCAACCTTCCGTGGTGTCCCCTGGTTCTCTAGCCCCACTGGGCTGTGTATTAATCCTGGCCTGCCACCACTGCCCTTTGGAAATCCCTGAAGGCCCATGCTGGAGGTGGGTCCTTCTATGACCAAGAGACTGCCTTCTTCAGTTGGGTTGTGCTTTCAGTGCTGGGCAGGGCTGCCTTGCACCCCAACCACATCCCCATCCAGTTGGGAGGCAGAAGATGGAAGTCTTGGCCTTTCTTATCCTTTAGGGACAGCCCAGCACCTGCTTTGGGTAATTCAACCCAAGCAGTAGATAGGATGCACCGAGGTTGGCAAAGAAGTGAGATCTGGGAGATTTCAAGAACTTTATGCAATCCTTGGGATGCCCACAGCAAGCTGGAGCTTACAGAATGGCCCTTAAAAATCTCTTAGGTAATGAAGAAATGTTCCCCAAGTTGCACACACTGCGCTGGGAAGGTGCACAGGGCAGGTTCTTCAGTTGCTGTAAGGAGAGCTTTGCAGGGTGGTACATCCAGTGCCAACTCCCATCCAGCACAAGCCCACCACAGTGTTCCAGAGGTTCAAAGTGAATTTTGCTTTTCCTCAGCAACCTTCCTGGCACATCCTGCCCTGCTGCCCACTTCTCAGGCAGCGTGCAGCCCGGGTGAAGCTGGAATAAACAGTGCCGTTGTTTGTGTTGCAAATTTGACAGAAATGCAACCATGTATTCAAACATAATCCAGGTCAAATTGGCAGTGGCAGGTGAACCAGCCACGCACAGCCCCTGCTGCACGGAAGAAGTCACTGAAATTCAGTTAATTGAGAGCAAAGAAATAAAAAACAAGCGGGAGGTAAAAAAAAATGACATTCCCAAGAACCTTTCACGTATCAGCGGGAAATCGTTCCTAGATCAGCTAGCAGGTCGTGTTGACAAGTCTGAGAGCGAGAAAAGGTCAGCGCTGCGGGGTGTGTGGGATGCAGGGGGGAATTCCGGTGGCAGAGGCAGCGGGAGCTCAGCGCTGCCCCGAAACCTCCTCCAGCTCTACCTCCTCTCAAGCAGCCTTCCATCGAGCTGTGCTGACACTCCTGCCTCCTGCCTCCAAGCCATCTGCCCTTACAAAACGCTCTGGGAACGGAGCCCGTGCCTGCTGCAGCCAAATCCTGCAATGCTTTGCAATGATGAAATGCAGTGTAGGATTGACCTGCATTGGTGGGAGCTCTTTGTTTCTGCTGGACCATCCGGTCAGTTTTGCCACCCTGCACTGGTCCTGGGCTCCTGGTTTGGGTGTGTTGCCTGCATGCTGTCCATCCGCAGCTATCACAGCTAGCGTGGCTTCACCCAGCAGAGCTGGTGTGCATGCAGGAAAATGTTGCATTTGGATGAACAACGAAGGAAAAGTGGGGAAAGGACAATTTGAGCAGCCAGTAGGGACCTGCTGGGAATTAAAACCCAACAATTTCCTTGGACGGAGTAACAAAGCAGAAAGATATCCGGAGCTTGAAGCAGTATGCTGGCAAATTCAGGCTAGAGGACAACTGTCACCTTACCCAGGGCTCTTGGGGTTTCCCTTTTGATGGAATCTGAACTTCTTAAAAATACAGTTTATTTCAAACAGAATTTGGTTGAGGGAAGTGTCAGTGCCAGGAAGTGAGTGCGCAGAGGCAGTGTGGCAGCACCGTGTGCCCTTGGGCCATCTCTGGATGGACTGAGTATTGTTCAACATCGATCTGGGGTGCAAACAAATCATTCAGTGACCAGTCATATTAGCATGGATGAGTTCCCCACAATTGCACTGGTACCAGCAACCTATTTAAGGAGAAAAGGGAAGGATCACAAGCAGTCTGTGCTACTCAGTCCTGCCACTGCCAAGCACTGGGCAGCACTGGGTCATTCTTTGAGGATGGGATTTGGGGACAGCGGATATCTTCAAGCTCCATCTGCTTGTTCCTTCCTGCACATGGCATTTTTGGGGCCACTTTTCCCTGGCGCTGAGTGGGATGCAGGGCCAGGCAGGCTGGGTGGCACCATCTCTCTTCTGACAGAGCCCAGAGCAGATGCTGGGAAAGGGAATGAAGATGGGTAAACACACACGGTGTTCTCTCACCATCTCCCATCCTCCCACAACCTGCAGCTTGGAGTCTCCCTGAGTCAGGCATCATTGCTGTGTATTCAGGAACACTCTGTGGACTCTTCTATCTGCTCTGCCCTTGCACCCATGGAGATTTTTAATCTACCCGTGCTCTGCAGACACTTTGCACTTCCCCTTCTCACATTGAAATGAACACACAGCAGGGGGGTCAGAAAAGTCATCCTCTTCTTTTCTGATGCACCATGGAAATCAGAGATGGGACTGAGCAAGGCAAAGCCTTTGTGGAGCCTGGGAACATTTGCACGACATCAGATAGTGGAGGCAACAGGGGATGGTGAAGGAGAATTGAAATAAGACCCTGGAGCCCCTCGCCTGGGTTTGGTGTCTGCTCAGGGTCAGGTTTCTGCAGGAAGAAGAAAAGAAAATTATTGTCATTGCCCCATCTCAGCAGTAGCCCAGGCAGGAGAGTGCACCTGGCTGCGCTGCCCACACCCTGCCACAGGTCCAAGCAGCAAATCCACAGGGGCTGTGCCTTCTGTGGGTTTCCTTTGGGTGTTTCCATCAATCCCCACCACTCCAACGATGTAAGGAGCATCACCTCATCCTACCCCATGGGGAGAAAGGGAGCCCTCAGACAGAGCTCCTGTGCAGCCCAGGTCTGCCTGACCAAAGCACTGGGATGAGATTAGTGCTTCCTCCTGACCTGAGCAGCTCACCGAGTCTTACATTTGTTAGGGAGAAAATGGATTAGAAAGTCATCTTGCTTGGTTGTAATCCTATTTCAAAAAACTCTCTGAGCCCTGTGTCCCTAAGTGGAGGGGGCTTGGCTCAAGCTGTTTCCCTGCTGCATGCCAGGCACCTCCACCCTTCCCATGCCTCTGTGCCCAGGAGAAATCCTCAGCACCTACAGGCATACCCACCACCTGGCCAGCACACCATCCACCAGCAAGATGGTTGGTGCAACCACCCGCATCTCTGGGCTGTTGCTCTATCCAAACAATTAGCCAAAAGGGAAACAGTGGGATGGAAAAATTAAGAAATCAGAATGCCTTCTCAGCCACAAAATAGACCCACAGCATTTTTGGGATTGCAGAGGGAGAGATGAACATGCCTGTGATGCATTTTCCTAGGCAAGGGATGGCAGCCTCCAGGGCTGTCCCATGGAGTCATTCCCGGCCTACCCCTGTTACTGCTCCCCTGGGTTTCAGGAAGGTGAGGAGCCCAAAACACATCCACGCCTCACTGCTTGGAATGCAGCTTCCTGTTATTGTTAATCTGAGGGAAAAATCATCTTCTTTTCCAGCCACTCCCCTCCACATAGTGAACTCCACTTGGTGCCCATTTTGGAGATGGTGTTCCTAAGCATTTCAGTGCTGAAACAAGCCAGAAAGTTAAGCTGACTTCTTCCCACTCTAGCTCCCTGTGCCCAGAATCATGGTGCTCCCCATCAGAGAGCCCTGGACCTGAGTTGATTGCCATGGGGAGGCTGTGCACTCAGGGAACCCCCAAGGAGACGTGGAGATGTGAGACCAGCTGAAGCAGGCATATCCACTTAGAGCTCTGACTGCAGAATGCAAAATGTGAGGTTGTGAAAGCCAGGGAGCTTTCCCTCTGAACAACCATGAATTCCTGCAAAGCCCAAGGGACTGTGCCAGCTGCTCTGGGAAATCTCATCCTCTGTCCTGCAGGCTCTTGGGAGTGTCCCAGTGCTGGGCAGAAAGAGTGGAAGTTTTGTAAAACACTCCAAAACCCCATGAATCTCCCAAAGCAGGTGTGAAATACCAGATGCTCCACATGCACTCTGGAGCCAGGCAGGATTCACTCAACACGAGGCTCTGCATGCACATTCCTTATCTCACTGACAAGATTTATAGAGGCTCTGAGATTTATTCTGCTTGTAAAATTCTGCTAAATGTAGAGATGAGTTGTGCAAGGGCTATTGTTTGGAAATGTATCGTGTCTGCTGGCAGAAAAATGGTCACATCCTTACCAGAAGTCACGTCGCTGCCAGGTGTGCTGGGACAGCAGCAGAGATGCTCAGGTAGGGATGCAGGGAGCAGATGCTGCTGGTAGCAGCAATGGGGGGTGCATCATCCCACCCTGCTACTGATCCTGTGAGGTGAAGTGAGGAGAAGGGGACCTGAGTGGACCCAGCATGGGCAGGACCCAGAGAGAGTGAGGGAGTTGGGGTACCCGTGGAGGAGCAATGGTCATCCTGATGGCTGTGATGGGTGAAGGCATCCAGGAGAGCAGTGGGTGCTGGCAGCTGTGGGGCTCATCAGCTGGCGGCCTGGGGGAGGTGGTGGGAGGTCTTGCTGCAGGAAGGCTCTTTTTGACGGAAACGCGAAATTTTCACTTTCGCGAAGGAAAAGAAATAAATAAATAAAATGAAATAAAAAAAAAATCTGGAGTCGAGGAACGAGCCTGAGGGTTACCATGGAAACCCATCACAGAGCTGCGTCGCAGCAGGAGACGCAGCCACAGCATCTCTGGGGCTGCAGCAGCGATGCCGATGGGCACCCATGGCCGCCGCACCCCAGAGCACATGCATCACCCGCTCCACCCAGGCTGGGGGACCCAAGGACAGGGACGTGCTGAGTGACAAGAGCCAACCACGGCCCCGTGCATCAACCACCAGTCCGGTATCAATGTATCACACGGAGCAACGGCAGCACACCACCTTGCTGCAGATTGGCTCCGAGCTGTATTGCGAGGAAGATCAATAGAACGAATTACGGTGGCAGAACAATATGGGAGCCCTGAAAAGCCCTCAATTACCGAAAACCTAATTAATATGTTTTGAAACAAACACTGTGGCGATGCTTCAAACGGCATTCACACGACCACAAAAGTTTCACGAGGGCAGCAAAGCAATTGGTTAGCCCGTGGCAATGAGGTGGGAAGGAGCCCAGAATGAGAGCGAGAATGGAAAACAATTGCTTTGATACAGCCACAGCTGGGAAAAAAACAAGTGCTCTTTTCCAACATGCAGCACAGGGACTCCCATATGCTACCCCAACACCCCGCAGGGTTGCAGATCAATAGTCCTGTAGAAAAACAGAATCAGAGAACAAGGAGTAGAAACAAAAAAATAAATAAAGAGAAATGCATGGCAGCAGCTCCCGAATCCTTGTAGGAAGGAGGTAATCAGACAAAGGGATGCAAAGCCATCCTGGATTGGGGAACTACAGCTGAAAGGAACCTGACCTGGAAGCCTGCCCCCACACGCAACAGCTTCCTTGGAAAAACAGTGAAAAGCAGCGCATATTCCTCCTGGGAGCCCTGACATAATGCAGGAGTGGAGGGGGAGCCCTGAGCTGGTTGAGCCCTGGTTGAGGCTGAGCAGCCCCACACAGCTCCCAGCCTACCAACAACCCAATAGGGTTGTCCTCCAGGGCTGAGAGCCGGGCATTTCTGTCGCCTACAGATGTTCATGTATGAGCAGATGGAGGTGTTCACCTGCTTCAGAGACTGCAAAAATAAAAAAAAAAGAAATAAAAAAAATAAAAGCTCTTGGCTGAATGCTGGCAGTCAGGACTAACCTTAAATTACTACACGCAGGAGCTTGTAGCAAATCATCTGACAACACTGAACCCCGTGCACTGATGCAGGATAAAAATAAACAGGGCCCCGTGTGCCAGAGAGACAACATGAGCTGCATTGGAGCGCCGACCTGCAGCCTGGCACACAGCACATTGCAGGATGCTGGGGGAAAAACACATCTCATGTTGGATGCAGAAAGCTTCCTGCTAGGCTGTTCCTCAGGGCAGTGTGATCACCATGAGGACGAGAAGGTCGAGAGGTAGCTGGGGCTTCAGAGCTCTCCCCATAAACCTGCTGTAGGAAGTGTTATTAAGCACACTTTGATGTTCTGTCTGGTGGAGAAATGAAGAGGGAAATGTGTTAGGAAGGGGTAAACATACCACTGTGAGTCTGATCCACGTGGCATGCTCTCATTCTGTGCAGGAACTACTGCAAAGCATGCAGGGACTGGACCAAAAGCCCACATGAGTGAGCACCCCAAAGCTGGACACTCTCGGTTTCACACTGTATGGGAACTATTGAATCACAGCCTGAACCACTGATTGATCACCTGAAGTGAGCACTGAGTCAGCCAGGAGCACAGGTGAAGGCAATGCACCTGTGTGACCGGAAGGAGTGGAGTCTGGCTCCACCTCTCCCAGATCCCATTTAAGGGCTGACCACCACTGGGGAAGGATCTCTTGTTAGAGATCTCTCCTGTGTGGAGTTCCAGGCAAGCTTCAACTGTCAGTGATAGGTGAACCTTTCCTAATTTACCGGTTGTCTTTGTACCATTTGGATAATCCATCCAAAAATCTACTGTTCACCTTCCTTATTTTGTGCGGGTAGTACTCTTTCAGGGTATTCAACCTACACACACCAAAAAAACGTCCAGTTCATGAAACTGAGCCTTTAAGTGGGTGTGTGTGCACCTTGTGGGTGTGCTGGTTGGGAATGTTCCATAGGTTGGGCTAGATCTTCCTGCTCGTTTCATCCTTCTCTGCTCTATGATTCTATAGGATGACATTGCAGCCCTGTGCCACTTAGATGCTTTGGTGAGGACTGAAGAACAAGATCAACCGAGTTTCCTTCCTCTGGTTCCTGCCACGTCGTAGACACACAATTCCCAAGGCATTGTTGCTTTGTGCTCAATCTGACTTTCCAGATTTTTCTCCCGAGAACATTTTGCAATGACTTTTAGCGCTAAGATGCATTTTTCAGATTACTGAGGGTGGAGCCTGCGGTTGGGAATGAGGATCCTGCAGAGTGCCGTGTTGGTGGCCCAGGCTCTCTGCCCAGATGCCATTCAACCCCCTTTGGGAGTCTCCAAGAGGGACTTCGCTGCCCGATGACTGAGTATTGTGTCAGACAGGCCATAAGCTCAGCTCTCCCATGCCCGGAGCGATGGCCTGACTTCTGGGATATTTGCGGTATCTCATTGCTTTTGGAAACATTTTGAACCTCTCCATTTTCATACTGATGCAGGCTGATGACTGGTCTTTTTCAGAGGGTGGATGTCTTTTTTGTGCAGTGTAATTGTTGTTCCCAGCCAGCTCTGGAGGGGATCTGGCTCTTCCACGAGCCCACCAGAAGGCAATGACATTCTTCTAGCTGAGTGCAGAGCTGGTTGTGGGCAACTCTGGTGGGGATGGAAGCCCACCAGCCCATGGTCATGTCCCAACCCCAGCTGACTCTCCTCTGGCCCTGTACCCCCCTGCCAGGGGGCTGTGCCTAGGGTGCCAGGGTCCTCCCAGGCTTCCTCAAAGTCCTGATTCCCCATACTTCTGGCTGGTTCATCTCTTGGATGAAGCCAAGCCAATGCTATACTCAGAGTTTTCAATCAAGCCAAAACACTGTGTTCTGCTGTTCCCTGGGCTGAATATCTTCCCCTTTCCTCTGAATATCACTCCCATGGTGTGGTCTCCTCTCCCTGCCCCTGCTGGAGGCTTACCCCACTTTCTGCATGTGGACGTTGGATGAGAAAGACACTGGAGTGAAGCTGCCTTCCCTCTTGATGGGCATGGTTTGGTGCATGGGGTTCCCTGTCCCCCAGAACCACAGGTGAAGATCTCTGGATACACAGAGAGAGAATCTCACACACCTTCAGCATGAGGCACACGAGCACGTCCAACACAGAGGAGCTGTCAGGTGGTTAATTAGCCCCAGCACCACTGCCAGTGGGGTCTATTAGCAGGGTTTTAGCCAAATGCTCCCTGTTTTGGATAAACAATGCGTGCAGGGCAGAAAGGAGGCAGCAGGAAGCCCCAGAAATGAGGAACTGTGCTTCAGCTGCTGTGGGGGAGTGGAATTCCTCACCGAGCTCCTATTCATCTCCTTCCCTCCTGTGAAGGGAGCGGTGTCCCAGACAGGCAGGAAGCAGCTGCATTACCTGCTCCGATTATTCCCCATTCCTTCTCAGCCCTCAGGGAGGAGGAAGGAAGCAAGCACAATAGCTAAGGGCCAGAGGAAGGCTCAGCACAGGAACACTCTCCTCCCTCTTTCCTACCAGCCTTGTGTCTTGGGATGCTCTTGGACCCTGGCCATGTTCAAGGAAGGGATGTGTCCCAGCGTGGGGCTGCAAACAGCATGATCCTCCACTTCCCCACAGCCCTTGGGGATTAAATCCTTGCCCTCAGCACCCTGAGTTGATGCTGTTCCCAGGCACTGTCGCCACAGTTGTGCCCCAGTCAAAGGATGGAGAGTTCATCATAGCACCACAAAACCACAGGATCGCAGAATGGCCTGGGTTGGAAGGGAGGATCACCTACTTCCAGCTGCCTGCTGTGGGTCGTGAACACACCAGCCAAGCCCTGTCCTAGCCACCCATGCAGATGAGCAAAGAGGATGTGCTCCATCAGTGGGATATGTAAGGCTGCAGGCCTCCCATCCACAGCCCAGCATGTTGCACCAGAGCCAAGGATGCTCATGCAGACCCCATCATGGTCCCAACCCCAGCAGCCTCCTTCATGTGCTTTTCCCCATCTCACCCTCTCTCTGTGTTTTTCTCCCTCACACGTTCTCATTCATGCAGATCTGCAAGGCTCTGCTGCTGAGCTGCCTCCAGGGGCCTCTCCCTCTGCTGTGCTCAGATTATTACTTTTCAGATTTGCTCTTAAACAATGGCAAAACCTTCAGAGCAAATGCAGCGAGGGAGGTTTCCACCCTGCCTTCTCCCACCTCCCCTAGGTGCTACAGAGATGGGAATCCAGACACGGTGCTTGCCCGCATTGCTCCTGATAAAGAGCATCAAACAGGAACAAAACACAAAAGCCACCTGGGGAAAAACGCAGCTCCCAACGTGTTGCTGGGAGGGTTGGGAGGGAAGCACTGCCTGCTGAGCGTGGTGGGGAGGGAACAGGGATGCAAAAGGGATCCACCTGCCCCCATGGCCCTACAAGCAGGCAGCAGGGAGGGATGCGTGAGGAGGTGTGTGCAGGACCCTGCCTGGCTGCTGCTGCCCGATGCAGGCTGCGGTAGAGCTGCACTGCTGCCCGTGGGAATCTCTAATTGCTTTCTGAAGTATGCTGGGGTAAACGGCCCCGTGGGAACGTACAGCAGGAACCTGAGGACAGCTCAGCCCGGCTTTCTTGAGATCACTGCTTCAGAACTCGGAAGACATGTCACTGCTGCCCAAGCAGAGAGCTAGCAGATCTTCGCTGGGATTTGTCCATACGTTTGGCCACTCTGCCTCACATCCCCTGGGACGGTTCTGGCATGGCANGGGGCACATGTCGAGCGTTCCCAGCCTTCCCCATCCCAGCAGGATGGCAGCAGTGTCAACTGAACCCGGACTCACCAGCACCTATGACCTGGGGCTTACGTATTTGCATGCAGCCCTCTCAATGAAGCACCCTGCACTGTGAGTTGCTCTCCTTCAGCCAGATGACAACAGAGGACTGGGGGGAGGAAGTTCTTCCCAAGAGATCTGCCCCCTGGCCTCAGCCCTCTCTCCCCACAGAGCCCCCAGCCTCTTTCTTTCCCCATCCATTGCCCCCTCCCTTTGCTCCTCAGCACCGTAGCTGTTTTTCCTTCTCTCTCCCAGAACATCCCCCACAGCAGCCACTTGCTCTGACATTCGAGAGTTATTTAATGTATGTTTTGCTTCTTGTAAATGCAATTTGGTGGCTGGAAACAGGGAGGAAACCACGTGAGCAGCAGCATCCCCGTGGACCTCTGGCAAGCATTCAGCTGAGTGCTCTAGGGACTGGGGCTGGGAGCCGAGGGCTCACAGCCATCCTGCCCTGCACAAATCAGTGCCTGGTGCAGGGCCCCACATCCCAGTGGGAAGCCAAGCCCCACGCCTTGGTCCCATCACCACCATCCCACTGTGCCTGGGTGTGGGGCAGCGCAGCGAGGACCAAAAACATCGCTTTACCCAAACCGAACTCCCAGGCAGATTAATTTAGTATGAAGGAAATGCTATTGCAACAGAAACACCCTGCAGCTGTAGGGACCGGGCGTTTCTCAAGCTCGTTGTTTCCAGTCACAGCTGAGATGCCAGGGGTGTGGAGAGCTGAGGCTGGGGGGACAGCTGGGCTGCTTAGGCAGTGGGGAGGCAGAGAGGATTGAGGGTCACACTGAGAGGCTGGGAGAGGGTCTGCAAAAAGAGCTGAGCATGGAAATGAGGGGCAGGCAGCGAGCAGTGCTGCCAATAAAGAGCTTCACCAGCATCCCTGCAGAGCAGAGGGAGTGCACCCCTGGCAGAACAATCATGGGCCAGCCCCTTCCAGAAGGAGGGGAAGGGTGTGGGCTCTGCTCCAGGGTGTGTGCCGCAGCTTCATCCTGCCCCTGAGTATTGTACAGTCCTGGGGTGTTCCTGGGTGGTTGTATGGCATCGTGTGATATTCACTCTCCTGTATGTCCGTTTGATGCAGATGTTGCATGCAGATGGTCTGACCTTCAAGCAGCCAGAGCTGCAAAACAATGGCATGAGCTTCCAAAGCAAGGCCCGAGAGGACTTGGGCTTCATGGTCTTCACAGCCTGGAGTTGAGCTGACTGTGTTCAGCTGAAGTTTGCCGAGCTGAGTAAGGTGAGAATAAACAAGTCACAAGTGTCTATAAAGATTCACTGAATCAAGCACGTGGGAAAGGTCAGCCCTTCAGTGGATGGCTGTGGGGAAGGAGACCCAGGAGGCAACGTGGATGGTGCTCCCCAGATATCAGCTGAGGAGAGGGTAAAGTTGCTGCCAAGGAAGAAGGGAGTGGAGAAATGCACCCTGCCTGCAGAGTAGGAGCTGCAGGTCCTGTCCTGCCCTCCTCCCCCATCCCATGGAGGTGGGACCTGTGATGGGTTTGTCCCAGCAAAGGCACCAAAAGAGAACCTGGGGAGGGGGGACAGGATGTGACGAGCGTGAGAAAAGCACCCTGGGCAGGCATTCGGCTCACTGCTTCCAGAGTCCGAGCAAACCAATTCATTCGGTGCATAATGAAAACCTGGCACTCGCTGCCCTGGGAGGTGGAGGAGGCCAAAGGCAGATCTGAAAAGCTATTAGGGGAAGCGACATTGCTGAACATGATCTGAGTTAAACTTCCAGCTCCTGAAATACTGTTTGCGGGATGTCAGGAGAGGGCTGAGAGGAGGAGCACTTCTTCTGTCCTCCCTCGTGTCCTATACCCAGACATCATGAACAATACTGGAGCTGTCAGCATTTCCTAAGTGATGAAGACAGATTAGTTTTCGCAACACTGATGTCTGAGATTGTATGCTTCTGTCTCAAATTAGGGGCTAAAGCCCAGGAAAACTGGGAGACTGCATTCCTCTTGGAGTCAAAAAGAGCATTTATTTCGCAGTGGTCCTCATTCCTGCCTCCGTTCCCACCCACCACCCTAGATCAAGGTGCTGAGCCCCACAGTTTCTCTGTCTGTGTGGTGTTCTGGACCATACCCCACCCAGCTGTGGAAAGCATCAGTTTCTGAACCCCTTCATTCCTATTTTTCAAACACGAGAATTACCTGTGGGAGGAATTTCCCTTTCCAGCCCATAACTAGCTCATTTCCCCATAAGACACTGATGAGGGACATTGCCAAAGGCATTCTGAACATCCTAACTGGTTATATTGACCAGATCACCCCTGCACACACATTCATTCCTTCAGTGAACACCAATGGATTTCTGATGCATGATTTCCTTCCACAGAAACTGGAGCAACTCTCCCCTATTACACTGTATTTACTCATTTACCCAATGGCTTTATTCATTACAATTTCTACCTATTTGCTTGACATAGAACTCTGACATACTGTAAGACTACATCCCATTTAATACATCTAAAGAAAAACACAAAAACCCCATTGTCACATTTGATATCTCCTCTTACTTGCCCTCAGAGACCGTTTTAAGCAGCAGATTATATATTACAGCTATAGATGGGAAATGTCATCTCTTCCTTCCGTACAATTTTTGGGTGAGTGTCTCTGGTTCTGGCAATTAGTTCCCATCCTGCTGCCGATTTGTTCTAAATTCTCTTTTAATGGCACTTCCATTTGAATCAATTCCTTTGGTTGTCTAATATCAAGCTGCGGTGCTGCCCGAGGTTACGCCAGCCCCGGGCACCAAGGAGTCCCCTTTTCTCCCTCTTTCCTCGTTCTCTGTAATTTCCTTCCTGGCTTGCAGCTGAGTTCCTCCCCCTCCCTTCCTCCCTGGGTCTGGGTTTCTCTCCTGCCAGCCCTGGTATCTCCTCCAGATTTATAGCCTGACTGTGTTCTCAATTAGCATGTTCCTTACAGCTTTTATGGCTTCCAAGTCACAACATTTTCAAGACTATGGCAACATATTATAGACTGCACATGTAAAACAGGTATTAACTGCATCTATATCTTCCTAGACTCATAATTTCCATCTTCTGTTGAGCCCTCCAAAGACTACACAAGGCTTGGAGCAGACGTGACTCCAGACAGCGCTTGCTGAATTACCTTCCCCAGTGTGCATTGGTTAATAAAAGACCTTCTGCCATTCAACCCCTGTCCTCGTTCCCCTTGAATGACTGCATCAAGCTGGGAAGGAATGCACCTGCCCTTCCAGCACCTTTTCTGCTGACTTCCTGCTCCTCCAGGGCAACCTCACCAGACAAGGCAGAGCCTGGTGGGAAGCCAAGAGGTGAGATTTTGGGATGCTGCAGCAAGAGGAGATGAGGGTTGGTTTGTGGATGGAGGAAGGGCAGCTGCCTGCCAAGCTGGTAGATGCCCTGGAGCAATGGATGGCTCTTCATGAGGGGGCTTGAGCTGTTGGATTTTCAGGCTCAATCTGTGGTCATAAAATCATAGAATCATTTGAGCTGGAAGGAACTTTTAGAGTCCATCTAGTCCAACTCCCAGGAATGAACAGGGACACCTAC
Organism: Odontophorus gujanensis; assembly: GCA_013399175.1. NCBI lineage: Eukaryota > Metazoa > Chordata > Aves > Galliformes > Odontophoridae > Odontophorus > Odontophorus gujanensis. Next base: position 335,905 of record VXAB01013514.1, read on the forward strand.
AGCTCAATTCAGGGCTTAGAGCCCTGTCCAGCCTGACCTTGAACACCTCCAGGGACCAGGCATCTACCACCTCTCTGGGCAGAATCCAGGAAACCCTTTCAAATCCTCCAGTGGTGTCCTGACTGCTGGCCTACAAGGCCCCATGCTTGGAGAGAGGAGTGCAGAGCTTTGTTCAGAAAGCCATCAGCATCAATGTTTCCTGTACAGACCTTCAATTTTTCCCTTCAGCCTTTGCAGGAGGTTCTTCTGCCTATCCCCAAAGGGCTGAAGCATGAAAGCAGGCTTTCTCCTGCTTCATCTCCTTCTCTCTCATTGCCCAACTTGATCAACTCATGACATGGAGCTGAGCGTTCCCTAGGAGAAGGCAGCAAGCCCTGCCTGCCCAGCTGTGCGCTGGTGTTTTGTGACCCAGCGATGCATGGTTCTATGGACCATGTGGAGGGTGAGGAGATAGATGTCTGGAAAGACAGCACAGGGTTCTTTGCTGTGGGTGAGGAGGTTCAGGCAGTCCAACCACCAGGAGAAATCATTTCCCCCCACAAGATCCAACTGATAAAATTGTGAGATCATGAGCAGTGAAGAGGACAAAGCCATTTGAGAACCTGATTAAGTCTGGGGCCGTAAATAAATTAGAAGTGTGTTCACCTCTGCGACTCACTGAAAGCCTTGAGAGCAAGGCAGCAATGAGATTTCAGCCCTGGGGAGTGCAACATGCATGTTGGCAGTAGGGTGACGGCGTCACGGTGCTGAAGCTTGTAGCTGTTGTGAAACCATTTGGACACTGGTAATGTAAGCAAATATCTCTTGGTGCTAGCTCTGCTCCTGAGGCATCTGAAAGAATAATAGCACTGATCTTGGAGGGATTTCAAGAAGCTGAAATTAGAATGAATGCTGTTTTTAATTTGGCCTAACGAGCTTAAAGAGCAAAATGAAAGACTTCATGCAATTTTGCAGAGTCAAGACACTTAACACTGAGCTGAGGCACATCAGAATGTGATCTTTGCAAGCATTTCCCCTCTTATACACAGACAGAGCAAACAAGCCCCAGCATCTGATTCAGATTAAATGGTTAATTATTACTGCTATTGTTGAACTCTGACAGTGTAGCGAATCAGTGATGTATGAGGGAGAAGTAAAGCTGAGCAGCCTGCAACGCGAGAGGGGATGCAGACAGCACCAGAGACTCGCGGCATAGCAAGCGTATTTATTAGTGTCATCTCACTTCTCCTGAGATTGGCAGGAGATGGGGATCTTTAGCATGGTCTTGACTGGAGCTGGATGATAGCCTGGGGGCCAAGCACAGGCTGAGCGTTAATAAAAAACAACAACAACAACAAAAAACCACCAGAAATGTCCAGATTTATTGGGATGGTCACCTGCTTAGCAGGGCTCACTCCAAACCTGCCCGTGGCAGGTAAACCCCACAGGGATCTGCTGGGTGGTGACATCGGCTCGTTCCGAGCAGTCACACTGATGCCAAGTTACAATTAAAATACCCATTGCCTCGTTATTGCTGCTGAAGGGCAAGGGTTTGGGTACACAGGTAGCGCTCACTGGGTGCCTCTTTTGCGTGGCAGGCTGTACGTTTTATGCAGGCAAAGCTGCTGATTGCCTTCAAATACCAAATCCAGCAGACAGAGGCAGGATGTGGTGTTCTGGTCCCAATCCCGAGGTACAGCAGAGAGAGAGGTGGAATGTGCGTGCACAGCAGCTGGCAGAAATAGACTTCAAGGTTTGTTTGGAGAGCATCTGGCCAGACCTTTCCTTAAAAGAAAGAAAGAAAAAAGGACAATTACAATTGCAACAAGAGCTCCACAGTAAGGTGAAAACCCAAGTGCTGCCAGCTGAGTCAGAGGGTCTGCTTGTGTGGAAGCTCTCTTTTCTCCCCCAGTCCTCAAGGTCCGGGTCTCTGCAGCTGCTGCTGAGGTTCACTTACACAACGGAAAGGAATGAGCTCTGCAAGGGCCCAGCTGCAATGTCCAAGCTCCTTCTCTTTTTCCTGCTGACATCACACACAAGGCTTTTCCTCTCGTTCTGCAGGCGCTTGCTTCCTGGTTCTCATAGAATCGTAGAATGGCTTAGGTCAGAAGGGACCTTAACAATCATCAGCTCCAACTCCATTTTTGCAGGAGGTTGGATCCTGCTCCATCTCTCCCCTGCCCCATGTGTACAGAGGTGAAAGCAGCCAACTCACCCTCCATCCTGTGTGCCCCGACCACTGTAACCCCTCTCCCACCGTGCAGCTGCCACTGCCTCCTTTTGGGGAATGTCCCCTTGACTGGTGGCTTCACCTTGTTCCTACCCAGGAGAAAATTTACTTTTTCTTTCCACAGTGCCTGAGTTAAGGCTGGCAGGAACACCCAGCAGTTCCAACCAGGGCTTGATGGTGCTTCCTACTACCTTTCAAGGGAGATTTCCAGATTAATCAATGGCAAAGAACATCTTATGCTTAACAACAGGGACCTCAATGCTTCTAGTGGAAACCACCCCCCCATCTGACTTCCCTATGTGCCAGGGTGGTGGTGCTGGTGTGAGGTGCACGTCCAGGTGTGTGTGGAGCTCCTTACACCCAAAAGACAGTAGTGCCCTGATCCTCTTTGGATACTGCGGAGGAACTAGCCCCTGCCCAGGCCAGCAGGTGCCCTCTGCTGAGCTGTCCCTCATACTTTGTCTTATAATGAATAAACAAAGCACAGACCCCCAGTACATCCCATCCCGTGGCCTCCTTCCTACTCATATCCGCTGGGAAAGGACATTAAGATGAGGATGGGAAACTAGTCCAGATATGCTGGGTTCTCAGGGCCATCAGGGCGAGGAGGCTTGAAACAATCCAATTTAGCAGGCGCAGCTCACAGGGACATGAATAATGGGAAGCTGATGCTAAACTGGAGCCATAATTTTCATACCAGTGCAAACAGATCCAAATTGTGATAAAAGGTTTTCATCTGCAGAGGCGTGGAGAGGCCCCTGTGCTCTGATTTACTGCGCCTCTTAATGTCGCATCTGACAGCACTTTGCAAACAAAATGTTCTGACCATAAACTAGCAGGAGCTGAGTTAGTGAGGCTGGGGGCGGGGAGGGGGCTGGACATGAGGGACGGGAGGAGACACGGGGAGAGGGATGCCCTGGCTGCGCACCAGGGCAGCAGAAGAGCTGATTGGAAGGGACTACAACAGAAGGCAAAGGAAGATGAGACTGAAGGCAGAGATAAAGTTCGGATTTGTGAGGCTCAGATGGAGGCACTTAGATCCTCCTGTTCAGCTCCATGGGAGCTGCATGTCTGAATGCGCCTGAAGATGTGGACAATCCCATCCCTGAGGGAAGACTAGAAGTGTTGGTGATGGTTTCCCCTTGCCTAAGTCAACAGGAGATGGGGACCTGACTGATTTGCCTGCAAGGACTCATGGCTTTGCAGTGGCATGCTCTGCTTTCCACCTTCTCTGTGTCTACACCTGGACCATTCTCTTCCTCCTTCTCTCCTTCTGGGATCAGGGAAAGGTCTACAGACCAAGGGCTGAGAGGTCACAGAGTCTGCCAGCAGCATCATGCCTTCTGTCTGCACGTCTTCTGCTATGCTCTCCCCTTTCAGCCCCTGCCCCAGAAGGTAGACAAACTGAGAAGCCCACTACTGGAGAATGCAGGACCCTGCAGGTGTGGGACTCCTTGGTCCTGGGCTGCAGCCTGGCAGGGATTCTGGGTTAGTTAGGAGTAAGGATGAAGTAGCAGGAGCTGCAGGCTGATAGATCACGGCCCCCAGGCGTCTGAGCACGCATGCTGCTACGTTTTGCACCAGTGGAAGCTTTCTCAGCCTGCTTGGCTCCACTCCCAGATATAATGAGCTGCAGTAATTGAGCCTGGAGGTCAGAAATGTGCTGCCTGTTGTTGCCAGAGTGTAGAGGGCACCGTCTTCTGCGCAGGAAAGCCTTGGCAAAAGTGGTTGCTGCTCTCCATGGATATTTAGATGCTGAGTACCATGGATGATGCTGAAATGTTCAAGAAACCTTCTGAGAACAGCATCAGGCTCAGTGTCATGTGCAGAGTGGTTTTCAGCTTTGTCCTGGGCAAGCACCACGTTGCAGCAGTGCCAGGAGGTGCTCACAGCCATGGGGTGTCATGCTGGTCCCCAGCCTGTCCTACGTGGCTGTCCTCTAGGAGCTCATGTTCACTCACTCATCCTATCTGCTGGTGGCAAGGCTTAGGGATAGCTGCCTTAGTGGGGAATGAGAACGTACAAATAATGACCCTTAATTCTGACAGAAATAGGGAGCACTACTAGGGAGAGGCTGGTGACAGAGAGTCTCAGACATGGCCCTGTGAACTGGGAGCAGAAGGACCCATGACTCTTCACATCACCATGTGATATGGGATCATTCTCTGCCCAAGAGGACCCCAGGACTTGAGGAACACGGCTGTGAGGCAGCCGGGGTGGTGAGGAACTGGCAGCTTGCACAGAGAGCCCCTCATCCTCTTGTCTGACCTCCCTAAGAGAACTGAATCTGAGTAGGTCTCCATTGGAGCTGAAATTTGATGCAATCCCTGACCCTGAATCGGGGCATGTTTTTCTCCCCAAACCTTGTGACCAAGTTCAGAGCAATTTGTTACGCTCTTCTTTGATCTCTCCATCACTTTCTGGCTGGGGCAGAACCTCCTGCCAGGTGCACGTCATCGCTTCTGAAAGCCATCCAGGCTCTGCAGCTCAAAGTTACTCCAGAGCCGATGTTTCTGTGGGGGTCCCATGACCCAGACCCATGAGCTACCAGAAAACCAGCAGCACTGTGCTGCACGCTCACTTAGCAAGTAACACATCCAGCAATGCTGTGACTAAGTGCTGACACATTTGTCATCCGAGCTGCCTCCTGTCCTCTGGGAAAAGTAAATGACATTATTCTAACCCAGGCGGTTAATATCAGGCCCTCCTGCCTCCTGTCCCCCGCATGTGCAATGACCACTTGAGTGCTGAAGGCAGATGAGCATGTTCTTAATGACATTCCCGGCAGTGCATCCTCGCTCCAGAGAGGACTAATCCCTGTAGCCATTCATAATGTGGCTGAAAGCAAGCAGGCTGGGATTCGCTTCCCCATCTTTATGTGTCAGGCCCTGCTCGTGCTGAAGGAGCATCGAGCTCAGCAAGGAAGGAAAACTGGATGGAAATACCCTGGGTAAGCCTCAAGGTGTGCCCCTCTCTGTCATAGTGCAAAATAATGAGTGCCAGAAAATCACTTCCCCGTGTCAGACTTTGTCCCCACAGAAACTGTGACCCTTGCCGTCCCCGTCTGCCCTGTCTTCCTTGCTTCTGAGGCTCCACACTTCCTAGAGATTTGTCCTCCACTGACAGGCTGAGTTCATTTACCGTCTTCCCTACCTCCTCAGCTCTTCTCATCTGGATCCCTGGAGGCATCTGGCTCGACTGGAGATCTTGTGCAGGCCCGGGAAGTCCTTTCTAATTATAAAAAGTTATTTTCCTGACCAAGATCAGCTGTTGTTCCCCCAGGGTTGGCCGTAAGTTGTGATCTCTGTTGTGGTCAGCTGAAGGGACATTTGAGATTTGGCATTTGATGTGCTCATCCAACATGGCACCCTGTGGTCGTAGGCTGTTTGCTCCTGGTTCTTTTACTGCCAGGAAAGCTTTTGCCCAAAGGCTGAAGATGCTGCAGCCCTTTCCTTTGTCTCCTCTTGCTCTCTCACACCACTCCCTGAGCTAGGGAGGGACATGGGAACGCCTGTGCTGCTGGAAATGGGGAAAAGCTATGCACTGAAAGAAAGCCAGCGTGTGTTTGCTTTGGAGAAAAGAGATGCCACAGTCAGGGCTCTAGAGCAGACAGGCTCTAACTCTTACCCAGCCTGGTAGTTCCTGTGTGCTCCAGCACTTACAGGCCAGTCCCACTGACAGCAGACCACCAGGAAAATAAGGAAGGTATGAAGACAGGGCTCCAGTTTGTGAGCAGCTGGCGCACAATGAGTGCTAGCCAAATGCTAATGCATGGTAAATGAGTTGGGGGACAGTTTTCCCAAACACACAGGGGAACAAGGGGTTCAGTGTCCCAAAACGATGGCGGTTTCCCAGTGCCCAGGGCCAGCAGTTCTGAAGGCTGCACAACCACGCCCAGGATCTGTGCACCACCAGTTGCAAAGTGCTTTGAAAACCAAACCGAAGGTGGCACGTATGAGATTCCTCTGCAGTGACATGTGGCACTGCTGATGGACACCATGCTGAGCATGTCCCAGCCTTGGCCAAGTGGAAGAGGCCATGGTGTCAGGCCCTGGGTACTATGCTCACCAGACACCATGTATTCTGGTGCTTCCATCCAGATGTGTTCTTTTCTCTGATCCACAGGTGGAGGAATGATGGGGCCATATATCAGGATTTGAGATGTTTCTTTTCACCAGTTCATCTCCAGCAAGGGGTCCTGGGTGTGGGAAAGATGGCCATGTCTGCCATGGGTTTGGATGGTTATCCACAGAGCACTTTCTAGCTGATGTGTGGAGCTGTGTGGCTGAGGACTAGAAAGCAAGCTTTGAGAACTGGAAAGCTAGGGCTTTATTTCAGAGATTTTTTTTTAAATAGCCCCGAGGAATGATTTGCTCCTAAAGCCAGCATCCCTGCTGGGGCAAGGAAGGGCACATCCCACAGCCCCAAACCCAGGCCCATCAACAGGTGCACAGGAGCTGGTGGTACCGATAAGCACCCTCACATAGCTCACATAATGCTCACAACTTCTTCGTCTAGCAACCAGGCTGCTTCAGCTGTTGTCAGAGCAACAGCAGCTGCTCTGCAGTTCCTCCTGGCAATAAAGTTTTGCACTGAACCTCAACGACAGTTCCATGTAGTTGCAGCCCAGATGCTCTCATGATATCTCCTTGTGCTGCTGTGCAAAGGGCCGCCACACATGGCAACATAAAGCATGATTTACACTACCCCCAGTGAGAAACATCATGGCAGAGATCACCGAGCCAGTAAAGCCAACCAGCTCACTAGTGAATTCCCCTATAAACCAAGCCACAACAGCACGGGGCAGTTCACACTCTATTGCCAGCTGTGCTTTCCACCTGCATGCTGTTTGAAACGGTGGGAGATCAGAGGTAACGGTGGGAGATCAGAGGTAATGGGGTCATCTCCTTGGAGCCAGGTCTTGGCTTTGGGTTTTATTTCACTGTGAAGATATGGCAATTGCTGGGTGTGGGGATTTCTTTGTGTAGAGATCACTTCTGACAGATGAATTGGATGGTCCCCACCACACTGCTGGGGGTGAGGGGTGGATCAATGTTCTGTCGATTTACAAGGAGCAACTGGGAGCAACTCATGGCTCCTCCTTTGCTGCAACCCTGCAATCCTACAGTGTCCTTGGAATGCTTTTACCAACCCCAACCACTCACAGTGATGGTCCAGGTACCGTGGGTTCCCCATTCCCAAAGCTGCTGGTGATGTTCCTGGGGATGATGTGGAGAGCTGCAGCTGAAAGCCTTGGTAGGAGCTGGAGAGTTCTGTCTGCAGGGAGCAGAGCATGCACAGTCTTGGTTTTGGGGTGATGAGCTGGTTTGTGCAGCCTGAACCCAACAGCTCCCTCCTTTTGGTGTCAGTTCTTCCTCAGCATCCCTGCCTTTGGGGTGCTGGTAAAAGCCCCAGATCAGAAAAACAAACCAACAGCAGCTTGCAGCTTTAAGGAAGATGGCAAAGAAATGATCTGACTTCTGCCAATTGGGCTGGACTCGAGAGGACAAACCCCCATGTTCAGTTGCCCCGTGTCCAGAGGTTCCACCTGCCCCTGGGGCTGCTGGCCTGCAGCTCCCAGCACAGCAAGCCCTGGAGCCTTGCCATCCGCCTCCCACAGCCCGGAGCCACTGCAGCACAGAGCTCTTCCTGAGCAGCACAATAGCTCTCCACAACAGCTCTTCCTCTGCCCCTCTGAGGACGGGGCTGCAATCTTTCTAATGAGTTTGTTCAAAATGAATTTTCCAGGTTTCTCCACAATTGCTCCCCCCTTTCCCGCTGCCTGGCTCCAGCACTCCCCAGCTCACCCAGTGCCGGAGCTGCTTCTCCCTTCAGTCGCAGTTTAATTATACGAGCTGCTTTATTTCCTCCCCTTTTGGTTGCTATTTGGTGTGTGAATTCAATGTTCATAATGCACCCTGGGAACCCCCGCGCTGCCTGCACTCTGCTGGGTCCCTGCACTGCTGATTAGAAAGAGATCCTTTATCCGTGCCGTGTCAAAGCAGCCCAAACTTCGCATTCACATCTCCCCCTTCCTGAAACGCCTGCGAGTCCGTGCCGCACTTGGAGCCTCTTTGAAAAATCCCTGCGACTCTAATAGCCAGACTGACGCTTTCATCGCCGGGGTCACAGCTCCTACCAAGAGTTATTAGTGTGCCTTTCTCCATTCTTTAAAGCTCTTTCATATAATGCGCAGTCTGTTTGTGTTTAGCGAGGATTTTGTGTAGGTTTTCCGCCAGCGTGGCTCTGTCTGTGTGCAGCTCAGCTTTGGGCTCAGGCAGATGCAGCCCTTAGCATCTCAACGAGGGGCTGTGGGACCCTCACCAGCGTCTGGTGACAGTGCCCTCCAAGTGTCACTGCTGTTCCCGCTCCAGATCCCTGCTGTGGACCATTGTCCCTGGGGTTGGGGGAGTTGGCAGCCGCTGCAGGAGGATGGGGGTGCTGGATCTGGGGAGAGGTGCCCAGGTCCTGTCTCAGTGGGTGCTGCAGCCTTGCTACTCTCCTGCATGAAGAGCACCACTTGGTTCACGCTTGGGGGCTTAGCTTGAGTATTTTAAAGATAACAAAGCTAGGGGGATAGTCTCAGTAGGACAAGGGCTTGTTCGTCCTGCCTAGAGCTCCTGTCCTGTGTTGGAGCATCGTGAGATGGATGGCCCAGTTGTTCTGGTAGGCAGTATTTGCACTGGTACCATCACAGCTTACATTCTTTTTCAGGATGATGTCTGGCTGCTGTCTCCAGCCTCCAGAGGAAGCTCTGCCATACCCCCGGGCAGAGATGCCATTCCCTGCAAATGTGAGCAAGTGGTCGTTCATGGCCCAAAGCAAGCAAGCTTAACTCCTGGCTGAGCCAAATATGTGATCCTGCACAAGGGTGGCCACCAGGGACCCCATCTTACCCATTTACAGATGTAACTCTCTTCTGATCTCTGCTAAATCCGCATCCTTAGGCATGCCTTGTGGCCATGAGTCCCTCCAGCTAAGCTCTTGCTGTACAAATGAAACTGTTTCCTTTTATCAGCTTTAATTAGGTTGCCTTCTGGTTTCACAGGCTAACTCTTTCTCTTTGTTGTGAGGTGAGCAGGGGATAGGATGGCTCTCCGTCACATGTACCTTTCACATCACTTCTTCTCAGACAAAGCAGTCCCAACCCTTCCCACATCCCTGAAAGTTCTGAAGTGTTGCACTTCCACCTCCATGACATTGGCTGCTTCCTAGAGAGCAAAAACATGGCCCCAAAGGGGTGTTGTGCTGCTTCTTACAGTTAGCCAGGAAGAAAGCAAACCCATGAGCTTTACTCTTGTCTGTGATCAACTGCAACCCAAGGATGAACACCTGTGGCCCATACCCAGCCTCCAACAAGAAGTCAGATCCATGGCATCTTCCAGACCACTGCTTCTGCACTGACATAGTCTGTCGGTCTCTGATCAAAGAGGATGGGAGTTGAAGAGGCAGGACCACCAATTGATAGTCCTGCTCACCTTCTTTCTCAGGTGCATGCTCTTGCTGACACACAGATGTACATGCTCAGGTAATTGTTGTGCTTCTACAGGCCTGAGTTGCTTTAATTATTCATGTCATATGCAAGGTCAACGTTGCCCTCATTTCCTACGTTATGAGCAAAGACTGCATCATAGCTGCTACTCTGTGCCACCAGGCACAGACTTTCACATCTCCCCTAGCGAGTGAGAAAACATTTAGCCTTTGGAAGGCAGGAGATGTGGGCTGGGAGGGGGCGAGAGCAGGACAGCTATTAGCTAAAAGCCCTGCAGGAAAATCAATTCCCAACTGCTGAGCTCCCCTCTGCAGGTGCTGATGTGCTCTGGTTCCTGGAGAGAGATACCGCTCTGCCTGATGCAGAGTGCGCATGTGCAGGAGCATGCAGGAGCTGCAGCAGCAACGTTCATCTCACCATCATCAACTGTCCGTGGTAGACACCTCACCAATGGGATCATTTGTTTCTGCCTCAGAACAGCAGAATTTCAGGCAAAATGTGTCTGATCAGTCCTGGCGTGTGCCCCAGACTGCCTGTGAGAGGCACCAGGGTGATTCCATGGGTGAGGACGCCCAGATCTGCTCAGTTAGGCTGACCCTGAACTCATCCCATCTTCCCAGAAAACGCTTTGCAAGGAGGACCAGTAGCAGACCTCTGAGGAGGGAGGCTGGGAGAATCTCTTGCTCCTAAATGGAGAGGAAGCAAAGAGCTGAAGTATATATATATGTATAAAACTAGGAGGGCTGGAAAGAATTAAATCTCTGTCTAGAAACTTTCTAGAAAACAGAGAGATACCCCACAGCTAACAAAGAGGTTGCAGCCAGTTGCCTGGAAGTGGAAGTGCTGCTGCATGGCCAGATGTTCAGGAGGTGTTTCAGGTACAGCCTTAGACTACCTGGCAGTGGCTGGCAGGGAGATGGGGAGCTGCCCCCCATCATGTCTCACTGGCACCATAAGGCTTTGCACAGACATCAGCCCTGATACTTGCTAAAAGCTGAGTGGCACAGAGAAAAGCCCTGTTCAGAAACCTGGGGGCTTGCAAAGCAGAGGCAACCATCCAGTACATGCCACAACTCAAGGCACTACAACCCCTGCTCCTTCTGTCCTCTCAGCACAAAACAGAGGCATGAATTCGTGAGTCAGGTTGTCCCAAATTGGGTGCAGGATGTCCAGCTCTCTCCTCACTGCTACCACCCTGCTCCATGAAAGCGTGGCTGAGATCCATTGCAGTTCAGATGGACAGGCAGGTAGATGGACCAGGTGGGGATATGGGCAGGGGGGCGAACCAGGCAAGGAGATGGACCAGGCAAGACATGGAACTAACAAGAAGGTGGACAAAGCAGGGCAACCAGCTGTGAAACAGACAGACCATGCAATTGGATGACTCTGAGTTTAGCAGTCAAACTTTGATTGTGCTGCAGAAGTTCTCCTGGCCCAAGTTCTCAGTCTTTGCTGCTGACCCTTCTGTGTCACATGGGATCAGATTTCAGCCTACGGTGGCTGGGTCTCAGCAGAGAGCCAGGCGAGGACCTCCACAAGTGCTGGGCACAGCAGTGAGGCACAGCTGGGTCCCAACACAGAGCCTGAGCTGGCTGTGAACAGCAGCAAGGATGGCAGCCAAAGTCAACGAGGAGAGCAGGCAGGCTCCTAGCTCCAACCCTGCCATGCGAGGAGGCTGATTTCCACGGGGCTGCACACACAGCCACATCTCGTGCACGTCATGGGTGCTCATTTGATTAATGGCCTTTTTGGACAGTTAGAGAAATTGTTCGACTCGGCTAGTGAAACAAAAGAGATTGGCAATCATGTGAAAAATAAGGAGAAGGGTTCAGTGAAATCCTGGCACTGTGAAATGAATGTTATTAATTCAAAGTGAGCAGGCCAGAGTGTCAGAAACATCAAGGCCACGTCTCACCCTGCTTAGGAAACGGGGATGCCAGGTGGAGAGTACTAAGGGCAGAAATGCAGGCAGCAGCCCCACAACCCACCCATAGGTCTGGGCTGATGAACAGCAGCAATAGGAGTGTGCCAACAGCATGAGTCTGGGAGCCCCCGATTTCATTATGGGATCCATGTGGATGCTGGGAGTCCTGTGGATGATGGGAGCTCTATGGTATGGGAGCTCTATGGATGATGGTACCCTATGGATTATGGAACTCTACGGGTGATGGGAGCCCAATCAATGATGAGAGCTCGATGGATGATGAGAGCTCTATGGGTGAGAAAGCCCTATAGATGACGGGAGGCCTATGGATGACGAAGCCCTACAGATGATGGAGCCCTAAAGATGATGGAAACTCTATGGATGATAGGAGCCCTGTAGATGCTGGTAATGCGGGTGTCCATCCAGGGCTGGGCTGGAAGCCAAGAGTTGCCGCTGCAGAATTGGCTGTTGCTGTGTTTGCAGGCACACAGCAAGTCCAGGGTTCTCTCTGATCACAAAATGATTCAGTTTCACAAGAACTGAAAGAAAAGCCCAAAGCAAATCACAACCAGGAACAAATAGTAGTTGTCAGCAGAGACAGCCATTTCCCAGGGTGCTCGTCAGAGGAGTCTAACAGAGGTCTGCCCAAGCAGCAGGACATCTGGGAGGCCAGTGAGATGCATTGCCCCTTTCAGGGGTGGGGGGACACCGAACTGCATGCTGCTGAGCTGCTGAGCAATTTCCTTCCATGCATGGCTGGGTACACACTGAGAGAGCTCTTCGGCCCACCTGACCACCACCAGCCCCATTGCTGGTGGATCCCCTGCAAGAACCACAACAAGACCCAGCAGGACCAGGTGAGATGCGCTCTGTGGTGTCTTCACACCTGGAGATGGCTTCATTCCACAGGTAGATGCACAGGTTCACATTGACTCAGAGGACAGACAACGTAGATATAGCATAGAGCAGTTGGAACAGGACACATGCTTGCAGCCTGTGATGTGAACAGATTTGAAAGGAGACAAGAACAGATTTGAAGGGAAGCACTCTGGCCTTCAAATTATGGGGGAGTTAAGGCAGAAAGGCACCTTTAGGTGTCCCTCTAAATGTGTGCATCTCTTTGAATGTCTTTTGGACTGGAGATTGTCAGCTTCTGCAGTGAGATGGACAAATTGCTTGGCCTTCAGGGGAGTTGCCAGTGGCTCTGGAGACTCAGGGATGCAGAGCAGGAGGATGAGGCTGGCTTGCAGAAGCGTGCCAACCTGGATTTAGCACATCCCAGCTCTGCACAGTGCCCTTCACTGTCCATGACCTAGAAAGCTCTCACCCCGTGCAGCTCGCTCCTGTCATCTTGGAGCTGGCTCCTGTGCAAGGGGGCTGTGCCCCCAACACACACATTGCAGTAGCTGCTGACATTTAAAAAATCAAGTGTTCAGATTGATGAGATGATTACACCCACAGGCAGTTCCAAGTAAGAGACCCTGAAGGCATTTGGACCACTTCTGAAAGCTGAGGCCATCCGGTAAAGCCAAGGTTTGAGGCTGGAGAGGCAGGTGGGGCTGTATTGGAGCACAACAAGCACAGCCTCCTGTGAGACTGAAGTCCTGGGCTAATGGAAAAGAACAGAGAAAAGTGAGACTGCAGCTCCTGAAAAACTCAAATCTAGACAACTCTACAGATGTAGAGTTCCTGTGCTGGCACCAGTTTAAGTGGTTTGGAGGACTTTATGTTCAGAGTTCGACAGATTGTCATGGGAAGACTTTATCTAAAATAGCTCATGGAAGTACATTTGCACTAATTGCAATCACGAGACCTGAAGTTAGGACTGCAGGCACTCATCTCCATACTTGCTAATGACCATATTTTGCAGGTCTGGAAGTGGACTGTGGTTTTAGGAATATCTGCCAGAAGAGAACAAACCTCTGGCCCTTGCAAGAGGCTGCTGGCAGCCTCCTGGATGGAGCAGCAGGTAGTGGCACCGAGCCCTTTGCTCTGGCCCTCTCGAAGCCTGCTGCCTCCTGGCAGGATTGCTATTTCCAGCCACTGGGCTGCAAGGCTCCTCAGCGGCTGATGGCAATCCAGGGGACTTAGATGTCACAGATAGGCTATGACAGTCATCCCAGGGGAGTTCTTTCTCCAAAATCTGTCTTCAGGACCTGAGCTCTGAGAAATTTACCCTCTCCTCTGGGGGTTGGTTGCTGCCATGGGATCCTTCCTGTGAGCTGGGTCAAGTAAGCATCAGGGGACTATGGCTCAAGGAGCTCAATCTTGCTGAGAAGGAGGCACTGTTCTTTCCCAAGCCCCCAAATAGAGTCATATTTCCCTGCTGTCTCTGAAAATGAAGCTGTGCCCTTTGGACATACAGCAAATAGCTGCAATATCAGGCTGTAAGGCTGTATTTTTTGGTTCATCGTGGTTCATTAGCAAAAAGCAGAGATACAAAAGCACATAGAAAAGGTTGTGTGAGCAGCAACTGCCTCTTGCCACACGACTGAGGTTACCATCACACTTAAGCTACTGGTTTTATAATAATCTCATCTGGGATTTTCTACAGGAAGAGTGCACAGATGCCAACACATTCTATCAGCAAAACTCCTTGAATGGATGGAACTATCCTGCAGGACTTCATGTTCACCACAGAAAAATCAAACCAAGTAAGCAGACTCATCCAGACCATGGAAAGCACATTGCTGCCCACAAAGCGCTTCTGCAGGAGAAGCATTAGGTGCTCCCATCCTGTTCCCTTTCCCACCAGTGCCTGTCTTGAAGACGCCTGCAGGGTTTACCTGTGATGGGAGGTGGCAAGACTCAGAATGCTAAGGAGACTCACATAAGGGCATCTTCAGTCTGTTGAATCCTGAGCTCCAGCTGGTGATGGGGTAAAGACCAGAACCCCGGGACGGTTGAGTTTGTAAAGGACATCTACTCCAACCTCCTGTTCAAAGCAGAATCAGCTGCAGTAGGTTGCTCAGAGCTGCAGCCATTTGGGTTTAGGGTATTGCCAAGGATGGAAACTCCCCAGCCTCTCTGGACAAGGTATTTTGGTGTACCCAGAGCAGACTCTCCTTGCCTCAGATGTTCTGCTCCTGGTGCTTGCCTGTCCACTGGTTGCACCAGCTGGAAAGACCCCCAAGAGCTGGGGTTGGACATGCCTGGGTGCTGGGCATCAGCTGCTTGCTCAGCTGTGTGCAAACACCAGTTTCTCTTTATAGGTGTCAGTGGGGAGCATGAAGGAGTCAGCGGGAGAAGGCTGCAGACTGCAAAGCTCAACAGACAGTTTTCAGGAGCTGAGAAATGGAAAATGACAAAAGCCAAGCTCCTTTTGCCGAGAGAGGAGATGTTCTTAGCACCACTGGTCTGCCCAGCATTTCCATGGCCACAGCTCAATGCTGGAGGCCCTGCCCTGGAGCTGATGCCACTACTGCATGGACAGAATCAGAGAAGTTTAATTCGTTCCAGCATATTTGCTTGCACAGGGATAGGAGAGTCAGGGCTCACAGGAAAAAGCAGAACTGGGCTGATGGGCACAAAATGTTCCATGCTGTACTCACCAGAGTGCAGCAGATAAACTCGTGTCCTCAGCCCTGAGCATGTGGTTTAACCTGGGACACTCCAGAGGTGACCAAGGGGCTGTCTGGGATCTGGACACAGAGGTTGACTTTCCCACCACTGTCCTACCCGTGACCTGCACCCACACTGGTGCACACCATGCCTCTCCATCCTTTGTACTCAAGAACACACAGGAAATGGGGAGGAGAAGAGGTGCAAGAGGATCTGCTGTTGGATGGGGAGTGGGACACCAGCCCAGGGATGAGGATGTGATCCCCCATGGGCAGGCTCTGCTTTGAAACTCCCAGTAGTCCCTGAGACTGGGATCAGGCTCTGGTCCAGCACAAGGCACTTTCAGGCTTTTATTGGGAATGGCTGGTGAGTTCTTAGTGTCTGAACAGCACATCTAAGTGATAAGCATCCAGATTTCAGGCTCAGAGGAAGTTCCAGGAATTACTCTGACTCTTTCATTCCCTACTTCAAAGACGCACAATGTCTTCAGCACTTTGGGTTGCTTTGGGAACAAACCAAAAATTCCTAGGTCATTTGTACATAATCTGTTTGTGAATTTTGCTATGAGATAAATGCAGGCTGGCAAGAGGACACAGTTGTTTATGCACCGGGACTGGTGAGCACAGAGCTTTGCAAACAAAGAGAGAAAAGACTGTCGGAGTGGAAACGCAGCTTCCTGTACCTCAGAAAGCAAATGTTTGCTCTCCGGTTTCCCCTTGGGTCTGCACATTGTGGAAAGAGGGTCAGGCAAAGGCATCCCTCCTTTGGTCACATTCCCATAGGAAGCATCTGTTCTTCAGCATATGTTGTTGGAAAAAAAACATAAATACAAACACATTTTTTAGGTTGCTTCTGGTTCACAGGCACTTCTAGCAATTCAGGGTAAGTTTGAAGGATGGAGATGACCTGATGGTTGGTTACATCCTACACAGCAATCTCACAGAGCCAAGCCTGCTGGGCGTTGGGTGTAGGGTCTGTAGGTCTGGGGGACCTCGCTGTGGATCCATCAGCTGAAGGTCAGGCAGGGCCATGCACAATGGTGTTCATCCAGCTGAGCCAGCCTCCTGGCAACCTGAGCAGGAAGGGGAGGAGGGCGATGGAGAAACTGGGCCAGGCAGAGTGCAGGAGTTGGGCAGGATGGGATCTGAGGTGGGGGCACCCCTGATTGTAACCAGTCTGATGTCCATCTGCTGGTTGAAGGATTTGTTGTAGCTTCTACTGAAGACGTTTGACGTTTATTCAACACTGGGGTACAGCAAACAGTGAGGTTATCTCTTCCCTGCATAGCTGGAACAGGAGCATGGAAGGACACAATTTTGTACTTCTGGTACCTACAGTGCCTCATGTGTTTGGGAAAAGACCCAGATCTGCTGCCTCTTTCATGCCCTTGTTTGGAGACGCCCACTGAGCACAGAATTGACATGGGAGTCACCTCCAGTCAAGTACCATCCTTCAGAGTCAAGGTCACGTCATGCCATGAAGGGCATTCCATTCCCTTCTGGAAATCCCATTTCCAACATGGCAGCACCTCATCCCAAACCCACATGGCTCCCTGGGATCTGATCTCCACAAATCTTATCCCAGCTCTCCTGAGAAAAACCCCAGGGTAAGACAAAGCACAGACTTCTCAGGGTCTCTAATGGCATCTGAAAAGGACAGGGATGGGGATGTGGCATGACACTGTGCAGCTTCTGCCATGTGGACCCACAGGGCATGGGACCCTCCCCTCATTGCTCCTGGGAATGTCTTCTGTGGGAGCTGGAAGGGCTCTGAGCCCACCCCTCCCCAGTCCTCTGATGGCTTCAGTACTTTTTCCAATTTCTACTCAAAATATATTCATGAATAGTTTATCCCACTTGCTCCTGTGCCAACACTGCCCTATAGTTTAAATAACAAGCAGCCGTGCTGATGTTTACCTTTCCTTCCATCTAATTCTCTCCAAAATATTTATAGAGAGCAATCATATGTCTTTCAGTCACCGTTCTTTTTTATTCTGGGTCAAACATCATGGGAACACTCCCCACCTTTTCCATGAGCTGAGCAGCACTGGCAGTCTGGTGAGTGAGTACGCCGAGAAGAATGACTGAAACAACCCCACAGCTTCATGGAATGCCAGCACAGACCCTCAAAAAGGACAGAAGAATTTTAGATGCTTTAAACCACAAGAAGCTCTTGGGTGGAACGTCTCCTCGCGCTGGTTTCCAGGAGCCTAGAGGGGGCTCAGCAGGAAATGAGGGTAATTTTGCAGTCTCCCATCATGAATGCAGCCCAGGTTGGCTTGTTTCCCCCTTAAGTTCCTCACCTCAGCGTTGCTAAGCAGCTCTTCTCCAAGCTCTGCGGGTCTCCTGGTTGGGTCAGAGCCTGCCTTTCCTCAGCAGAGATCCACCTGGATGCTGTCCCTATGACTGCCCACACTCTCTCTTGGCTGCCAAACCATTCCTTTATTTTTTTTTTTTCAGATTTCTTCTTCCTGGGTATTGAATTCAGCTGTAGAGACAACAAGGCTCCTTCCAGAATTACTGCTGTGTCACCTGATGACTGATCTCCAGCATGACAAGCTCGATCCCATTAAGCCTCCTCGTGCCCTCTAGAATCTCTAGCACAGAAATGCTTGCAGATCTGTGGTCACAGTGTGCCTACAACAACACTCACTGGCCCCGTCCCCTCCTGGGGATATGGCTCTGAGCTCCTCTTCCTGCATGGAGACCCTGCTACCTGTGATGGGGTCCAACCCTGTACAAGGGGCTCCATCCTGGGGAGGTTCAGCTGTTTGATTTCGTCATGGTTCCCTGTGTGGAATAATTGGGTTTGAGGGTCTGATAACATTCTCCCCTCGCCAGGAAGTTTTCCAGCTCCCATTGCAGAGCGAGTGGTTCAGTCTCTGTGCTCAGGATGCTGCCAGCAGCTGTGGTTGTGTCACAGCCTCCTCCAAGCTGACCACACCTTGCCCAGGGTCTCTTCTTCTGGGCAACATTGATGCTCGTGCCCATCCTTCACTGTGCTGAGGTGTTGGCTGATGAGGTTGAGGAAATACAGGGTCTGGGAAAACGCAGCTTGAGGGCTGACCACTCTCGGCTTTAGAACAGATTTTAAAGGAAACTGTAATTAAAAACATCGAATAAAGAGAAAATGGGATTAAGTGCCACACAGATTTACCAAAGGCATACTGGGACAGGTTGGCTCAAACAGCTTTCCTTAAGAAGGTAGTTGCTTTCCCAGACAAAAGAATTGAAGTAGATCTCATCTCCCTGAACCTCAGTCAAACATTTGATGTAATGCACATGAGAAATTATTAATTAAACTGGTGTAGATGGGGATTAATGGAGAAATGATAAGGAACAGGGGTGAGATGGGAAATGGCTGGAGGGGAAGCAGCAAAGGATAGTGTTAAAAAAGCAAGCAGCAAGCTGCAGGCAGGCTACTAATGGAGTTTCTCAAGGATCCATTTGGGGTCTGATTTTACTTAATATTTCCACTAATGATCATTGCACAAAAGGTGGGATAGTGCTGATAAAACCTGATGATGAAGGAAGCCAACGCATGGCAGCAGTGGAATATCAAACAGGGGCGACTGGGTGACCTTAAAGACTGCAGAGAGAGACCTAGAAGGAAATTCAATAGCACAAATGTGAGGTCAGGTACTTCGCTACTGATGTAGGAACTTCAGCTGTAGCTGGAAGTAAATGAAAAGCACCGGGAGCTTGCTGAGGGAGTCAGTCACAGCACAGCTGTGGATTGCCAGCATGTTGGAGAAGCAAAACAGCACATCTGAACTGAGCTGCAGGCATTGCTGGAGTGAGAACCCGTTATCAGCGAGCCCTCATCGGGGACACGCTATGGCAGCCCTGCTCATTGTGGGATGCCCTCCTCTGTCTACCCTCCATGAGGGCAGCCTGCACTCCAGAGGTTCTGCAGGAGGGGCTGTGCAGGTGTCCTTTGGGATGATGGGTGGCACTGGCACAAGAGGAGAGAGGCTCCTACAGCTCATGAGTCCTACAGGAGTGGGAAATAGAGGACCTCTCGATGACGCAGTGCTGGAGTAACCTGCTGTGGGCAAGCTGTAGTGAGCAGGCTGTGCTGTGAGTTTTGTAATGTGGGGTAAATGCTGGAGCCCTCTGGAAACTCTCAGTTCTACTGACCCCAGTGATGCATACAGACCTGCAAGCATGTGGAGCTGCTGCAGATTATAGAGCTATAGAATCATAAAGGTTGGAAAGGACCTTTGAGATCATTCAGTCCAACTGTCGACACATCCCCACCGTGCCCACTAACCACGTCACTTGGTGTTGTATCTCCACAGTTCTTGAACACCTCCAAGGATAGTGACTCCACCAGTTCCCTGGGCAGCCTGTGCTTTCTTCTTTTGGAGAAGAAATTGTTCCTAATATCCAACCTGAACCTCCCTCTGGTGCAACTTAAGGGCATCACCTCTCGTCTTACCACTGTTACCTAGGAGCAGGGGCTGACCCCCACCTCACTCTAGCATCCTATAAGGGAGCTGTAGGGAGCAATGAGGTCCCCCCCCATGCCTCCTCTTCTCCAGACTGAGCCATCCCAGTTCCTTCAGCTGTTCACCATGAGACATGTTGCTTCAGAATTCTCACAGCTCGTTGCTCTTCTCTGGACACGCTCCAGGGCCTCAATGTCTTTCCTATAGTGAGGGGCCCCACACTAAACACAGTACTAAAGGTGCAGCCCCTCCAGTGCTGAGTACAGAGGGATGCTTCTGCAGATCTACGTGACATTTGCCTGATGCAACAGGGTGACAGCAACACCATCACCCTGTGTATCACTGCACCCTTGGAGCATTGGCACCAAGCTGGTGGAAAAGCCATCCACCCAAATATGGCACTTGTCATGCACTCTTTTCCTGTGCCAAGCCACACAGGCCAAGCAAATCCATGTGACACGGTGGTCCCATCCCTATGTAAGGGTGGACAAACCTCCTCTGGGGCCATGTGTTCACGTCTCAGCTCTCTTGCTGGATGCCCTACTGCAAACCTCCCTCCGGTTCTTTGGCTCTCCCCAATGCACGCAGTTCTGGGCGGTTGCAGGGAGCTGTACATACCACTGCTGACACGCCGTCTTCCCTCCCAATGGGTCGTGATGAGTCTGAGGTGACACTTCTCCATCCGACCCGACAGCTCAGGACACTCAGCCGTGCTGGCAGGGTGCACACGCCGCACGCCTACGCCAGCTGTTTCTGCTTCCACTTCATCACTCCTCTTGGAGCAGATCCTCAGCGCTGGCAGCAGCAGCTCCTCAGTGCAAGACCGCGTGGATGTCAGCTCCTGGAGGAAGCTGCGGCTGTGCCAGGCCAGTGCTGGGGACTGCCAGGCGTCCCGTGGTGATGTGCCACCTGGGCACCCCATGCTGAGGGGTAACATGGCAGTTCAGAGGACAAGATGTTTTCCCCATGCAGAGGGCAGCTGCTGAGCTCTTGGAGATGAGTATGAGCCTTTCATTTCCCCCTGAAAGGATCCCACTCCTCCTCTGAAGCAATACATGAAAACGCAGCCTCACTCCTGTCCTTGTGAGGAGCAAGCATGAACCCAAACTGCCACCATCCTTGCACAAAAATAAAGCACAACTCACAGACACAGCAGGCTTTGCAGCCAGCCTGGGGCTCCACTTTGCTCCCAGGATTTGCACAGCACTGGGAGACAGCTCAAGGTACTTGCTAAGCCTGACCTCCCAGAACTGTCCCCATCACTCGCACCCCATGGCACAGAGCTGCCTCCACTGCCACCACGGGGTGCAGCACCCAGGGAGCGGGCAGGATGGGGCCCTTACAGCCCACAGAGCCCATCTTTTCTGAGGAGCCAAATACTGACTGATGCCATTCAAGGTGTTGGTGCAGCGCTGAGCTGGCACGGCACTCTGATGGGTCGGTGGTGTGGGGACACGCAGCGCACTGCCGTGACACCTGCCTGTCATCACGGTGTGTGCTCACTCCAGCAGACGGGGACATTTTTTCCTTGGGGTCAAGTGAGCTGTGAGTCAGCCCAAAGCAGCGTTTTCCAGTTTCCTTTGTCCTCCTGCATCCCACCCCGAGCCTGCCGGTAGAAATAAGAATTTTTGCTCGGTTAGATGGCTGCTTTCCTCCTCTCTATAATTAGATCTTCTCATTGTCTGCTCGCTGCTTGTGTGACCGTATCAGAGCTTGGCTTCTGCTGTCAGGCAACCACGGGGCATTCCAGTCCAAGCGCCGCTGATTTCTGCTTTTATCCATCCAAAGCGATGAATGGACGCGCTGCCACGCCGGGCTCCACGCTGCTGCCAGAGCTGAGCTCCGAGGGAACACTGCCAGGAGGGCCCTGCACCGCCTCCACTACCACTGCCTGAAAGGTGTTCTGCCCTGCGTGCTCCCTGCCCAGAGACCCCATGCTCACCCCTCTTCTTTTTGTCTTTCCCCTTCCAAAGGGTGATTTTGGGAGTAGGAGCTCGTGTTCCTTCATCTTCATGAAGTGCTCCATGGCAGGCAGCTCCTAGAGGTTTGGGTGAAATATCTCATCTGTGCAGTCGAGCACGTTGGTAACTCAACAGATAAGAAACCTGGGGACCTGGAGGAAGAAGGTTTGAGATGTGGGGGACTTTTTGTGGGGAAGAAGACCCAGGTGGTCTAGGAGAGGTCTTGATGGGGCAGACAGGGATCAGCACAGCACAGAAGTAGGCACAGCAGAGGCAAGGAGCTGCCACGCACAGGGACACGTGGTGGAAGGGAGGGCAGCTGCAGTGCAGGGAGAGCTCAGAAACAATCCCCGGCAAATAACAGGGTGGAGGAGCCCCAGCTGCTGCCAGCCAGACTCCGTTTTGCCCATTTTGAGCAAGCCTGGAACACAATTTGTGCTCTGACAGTTTCCAGCCCATTATACATTTTTTTTTTTCCTCCTAACTTGATTTTGCACAAAAATGAACTGCCCCCACCCCCCCACACACACCCTCCCTGCCCAAAGAAGACACTTTACAATTTTTGGGAGGCGGGCTGGATTTTTGGGATGCTTTAGCAGCACACCATGTGATGCCCATACAGAGCTGCTGCACCCACAGGGGATGATTAAGGTGTGCCCCGAAGGGGCTGCAGTGGGGTGGAGCAGTCCCAGCTGCCCCCAGCACAGCATGAGGGTCCCACCATCTGCTTGAAGCACACAATGCAAAATGGCAAAAACAGCAGAATTTGGCTTTTTCTTTTTCTTTTTCCTTTGGCTTTGATCAAATCAATATATATATATATAAAAGAAATAAAACGTGTCTATTCCCATCGCATTTGATTTTAATAAGCTTAACTATACCGGTGCTATCCAAATGTCTATTCCAACATTTCCAAGCTGAAGAATTTCTGTCTTTGTTTAAAATGACATTTAGGAACAAATTTAATTTCAGAGTTCTGTCTACTTCTGTTTGAAAAAGCCCAAATTGCAATGGAATATTTCGGCTTTACTGACACTGAACATTCAGTCTGATCCAAAGGAAATCCTTCCAGAACTTCAGAAAAAATAAAAAAATTTAAAAAATAAAAAACAAAATCAGAATTTGACGGGGCTGTCTCATTTGCAAATGAAGGAGAAAAGAAAAGCAATGACATTCTCAGCATCTGCTGTGAGAGCACAGCTCTGTGCCTTGCCCTGCAGTGCTGGGCTGTGGGTGCGAGGTGCTGCCCCAGCTCTGTGTCTGGGCTGGGGGTACAGGAGCACAGCCCAGGATGGGTGAGGAGTGGTGGGATGTGAGCGTGGGCAGCACTGGGGCAGTGCTATGCCATGGGCCACGGGCTGCTCATGTCCCCAGTGGTGCTGTTTCTCCAGGTTCTTTGGCCATAGCTCACTGTGTGCCAGAGCCTCTTGGGTCCCTCTTCTGCAGCACTTCAGAAGGATCTGCAGCCACCGTGACCCCGGCCACACAGGGGACTTCATCCAGGGATGGATTAAGCCTAATATATTTGCTGTCACAGCTTGGGCTTGACACTTTTCTCCTGCTCCTGAAGTGCTGTTTGCTCATCAGTTTGCTCCATTTATTAAGTGTGGCCACGGCGTGCTGGCAGCTCCAGGTCCTGCACACGGAGCACAGCTCATCTCTTCTGAGCCTGGGGCCGCTCTGGTAGCAGAGGGAGCAGCAGGGAGGTGATGCTGAGGCTCTGTGAGCAGCAGGGGGTGGCTTGGGAGCTCTGACACTGAGCGACCAGGGGCAGGTGGCCCTGCAGGTCCTCGCTGGTGGCACTCTGAGAAGCCTCTTGAGGCCCATGGGGTGGGATATGACAGTCCTGGGGTGACCACAGGAGGAGGAACAGAGTGATGGAACTGCCAGAGAGTTGAAAGGGAGAAAGATGGCTTTAGCAACCACACAAGGGGAGCCTCAAATACAGGAGAGAAAGTAGGGGCCATTAATAAACTAGGAAGAAGATTAAATTAATGATGACTCTCAAACGACTGAAGTGCTGCGCGGTGCTCTAAAACCTGTCTTTCACCAAAAATGAAGCAAAATAATCTGAGGAGCACCCTCAGACAATAAGGAAACAAAGAAAGGCTTGTCATGTGTGATTCCTGAGTGCAGGCAGTGTGAACCCGCACGGATCAGTGGGGTTGGGGGCACTCAGTGTGGAGCGAGTGGGACTGAGTTTATGAAATAAAGCGGTGCCTGACAATAGAGTTGTTGAAGTTACAGAGAAGCAGGAAATTACCAGAGGATTTGGAAAAGGGAAGTATACCAGCCTGCATGAATAGACAGCGATCCCAGCAGCGATAACTTCACGGCTCCATCTTCAGTCCAACAATAGGGCCGATGGCCGGGGAGACTTCTGGAAAGGAACAAAGGCGTGGGGCTGGCACGCCGTGTGCCCACTTCTGCCCCACAGCCCATCCCCAGCTGTCTCCCCAGCGAGCAAGGAGCTCTGCATGGTGCTTGGGGAGGGAATTATTCCCATGTCCATCCAGCTGCTGTGCTCCTGGTGCTGGGACGTGCAGACAACGGGAGGTCCTGATCAGCTAGAGCAGCAGTGGAAAAAAAAGGGCCAGCAACAAGCAGGGGTGAAAGCAGAGAACTCTAGGTCTCTGTCTCATTACAGAGATGTAGATGAGGAGCTTCAGAAGCCCTCACCTGGAGCAGCAGAATGGGTCCCCGCTCCAAGACCTGCACCCACGGCCCCTGCAGGGCCAGGAGAGCCAGCCTGGCTCCATCCCTCCTCCTCACAGCTTGAGATCTTGCTCTGCAATCAGCAAAAACATCTCTGACTTCGGCCCAGAAAACAGAATTCAGCCTGAATTTTGCAGAGAGCAAGCACAGTGGCAAATGGGCTCTTGCAGGAGCTGAGCCTGGGATGAAGGTGTTGGAGACAGAGTGGGTGCCCGGGTGCTGGTGTCACCATGCTGGGAGGTACAGGAAAAGGGCTGAAGAGTCTGAAGGATGGGATTCGGGAAGAGATGAAATGAACTCAATCCATCTGGCCTGTGCCATCCATCATGCAGGCAGCAGTCGGATTGCTGTCTCTGAGTGCCCGAAGGGTGCAAATGCAGAGGGAGGAGGAAATTACAGAGGGGGTTTGGGGTGGCAGAGAGGAACAAGAGGGGGCTAGGATCTGGCTCAGCCCCTCCAGCAGCTCTCTGGGGCTGAGCCCCAGTACGGCACGAAGCCCACAAGACACAGTGCTTGGTGGTGCATGTGTTGGGCTAAGAGGTACGGGAAACAACCTTCCACAGAAGGTCTGCAGCTGTCCCCGTTAACCCAGGGGCCACCCTCATCCTGGTGGCACTGAGGGCTCAGCTTTGGGTACAGAATGAGGGCCCCCACCTGCGCCAGTGCCCCGCAGTGCCCACACTGCTTCACTCCCGCCGCCAGCACGGCACTGCCTGGGTCAGGCTCTTTATCTGCTTTCATTTTCCGTGCACACCTCTGGGGCACTGCACGGATATAAAATAATCAAAATGACAGTCCCCAGATAAAGGCCACTTCTGTTAAGAACACGCCAAGTTCTCATGTAAAAGCATACAAATGGCAGTTTATTTTCTATCTCAGCACCTTCTGGGGTCTTGCAAGCGTTGAATACCTCGCCAGCTCAACGAAAACACCCTGGTCAGCTCTTTCACACCCGTGAAACGCGGTGCAGCACATAAAGTCCAGCGCCAGGAGTGAATAACAGCGGCTTTCATTAACCGTCAGGCAAGAGCAGAGGCAGGCTGAAGTGCTAATTCCAGTTGGGACCCGTTCAATAGCAAATTAACCTGCCAGTGATCTCCCAGTAGGCTACTGAGCAGAGCAGAAGGAATAATTTGAAACTAGGTTTGTAGAGGTAGGTAATATCTTTTTTATTAGATCAGCAGATAATTTGTAGCCAGATATTTATTCAACCAACCTCGGTGTGGGCGAGTGGCCATCCACCTCCCCCACTCCCCCCAGATCTGAGCAAAGAGTGAAGAAGGTCTGTTTACATGCAGGCAAAATCCGTGCCGGACCCCGTGCACAGGGCTGGGAGAGGGAACCCTTCAATGCCACGAGGTTGCTTTGCACGAGCACCTCCAGGCTGCACCTCAAGAGGGGTGCGGGCTTTGGGAAGGCTGCAGGATGCCTGCGAAGCTTTCTGCCTTTTCCCCACCGTGTCTGGCTGGGAGAGACAGCGCAGCCCGGCAATGAGCGGTGCCGCAGGAGCATCACGTCACCGGCGCGGAGCCGCGTTGGCTGCGCAGTGCCCGAGGAGGAGGATGCTGTCTCCTGGCAACCCCCGCGCCTGTCACATCCATCAGCATCCGCATCGGATGCAACGCGGGGCCGATCGCCTCTCCCGCAGCATTCCTCTGCCAAGAGGCTACGGCCGGGGCCGCCGGGCTTTGATGAGTGCTAGTGAGGCATCCCGGTCGATGCGGCTTCCCGGCTGCTGAGCAGCCACCACTAGCCTTGAAATGGGCTCTTGTGCTGCTGTGGGCAGGAGGGGAGCGGCTGCGGGGTTGGGCAGCGGCACAGCTTCACACTGCAAGAGGATTTGCTGTGGTGTGGAAAGGCTTCCCTGCAGTGCAGAGTGAACAAGGGATGGGGCTGAAGGGTACAGGAATGGTCATCCCCTATGCTCAGAGGAAGGTCTCTTCCATGCCTATATCCGTGTCCACATCCACACCCACACCCATGCCCATTCCCATGCCCTAAACCATGTCTATATCCATGCCCATGTTCATGCTGAGCTGCCATCAAGCTGTGTGCATCGTCTGGGTCCTTCCCTGAGCGCTCCTGCTCACCAGATTTTCTCCTCCCATCCTCCAAAGGGGAGGAGATGTGGCAAAATATCTGTGCTTTCTCTACTGGGGGATGGAGGGTATGTGCCTTTCCAAATCCTGCCCTCACCCAAAAATACTCTGAAAGTATCTATCCCTGCTATGCAGATCCCACCACATGCTCCCCTGTGCCTTGATGCATTTTCCATTATAGAATGGTTTTGGTTTGAAGGGACCTTAAAGATCATATAGGTTCAACCCCCTCCCCCCCCGGCTGTGGGCAGAGTTGTCAACCACCAGCTAAGGCTGCACAGGGCCCCATTCAATCAGGCCTTGACAATCCCCAGGGATGGGGCATCCACAATTCTCTGTGTGGTCTCCATCACTCCTGACCATGCAATCCCATCCTTCCCTGCAGCCACACCCTATTCCGAGCACCCCAACTCCCACTTGGTGACTGTAGGTCCATGCAGATGGAGGGTGAGAGAGGGATAAGAAGCAATTAAGGCTGCGAATTGGCCCAGGGCTATCTGCCAGGGCCTCTTCTGGTGACTGGCGAGCTGCCTTCACGCTCACAGCCCTGCAGCACCAGCCTGTTTGGGGATGGACACTGACAGTCCAGAATGGGGCCAGGGCCAGGGCTGAGCACTTTCCCTGCTGAAGGATGCAGAGAGGTGGATGGAAGAGGGATGGGGGAAGCAGGCAACATCCGAGGGGATCTGTTCCCTCTGGAAGGAGATGACGGATCCTGAGCTGCTTCCAGCCAGGGACTTAATTTGCAACCAATTTCAGCAGCAGAGCAGCATCCGTGCCGCGGGGGGACCGGAGGCTCTCAGCATCCCCAGGCTGCTGCTGGCAGCAAGGAAAATCCCCAGTGCCCACAACCGGGGCAGCGAAGGGGGTGGAACGGGAGCACACAGAGGAGCAGCCACCAGCTCCTGGAAAAGAGCCAGGAGGGCTCCGGGCTGCAGGGAGAGAGGAGATGGGAGGGAGGGAAATGGCACAGAAGGGAGATGGGGGGAGAGAAGGGGTGGGGGAGGGAGAGGAGCGCCTGATGAGGGATATGGGAAGGGGAGGCCGACAGAAAAACTAATCGAGGATGATTGAGGGAGGAGAGGAAGGCGAGTGAAAGATTGAGACGGAGTGATAAAGAATATGTCAGACAGACAGGAAAACTAATAAAGAATAATAGGCACCCCTGGCCAAACGCAACACACACACCTGCCTGTGGCTGTGTGTCAGCTCAGTTGGTGCATGCAGGGACACATGGGGATGTGCCCTGAGCCCTCCTCCAATGTCTGACCCCATGCACAGCACAGCACTGCCTTGCTGGGACCCCTTCCTGCTTTGGGGTGTGCACAACGCAGTAAGCTGCCTCTGCAGGGCTGTGCTCTCTCTGCTGATCCTCAGTTGTATGATTACTGGTGGGGGAGGAGAGGATGCTCCCAGAACAGCGTCCCCCTTCCATCACCTGTGTCCAGCTCTGGATACTCACTGTGTGCAGTCCCAGACATGGTGGGGTTGAGTCACCAAGCCCAGCCCCATGGTGGGGTGCAGCACTGTCCTCCCTCTCGTTCTGGCTCAGGGAGATGGGATGTTGACCCTAATTTGGGATGTCACTCTGTCCCAAAGGGGGATTGAAGGGCAACATCTGCAAAGTGTTGGAAGGCTGTCTGTGGTATGCTCAGCCCTCATTGGTGGAGTACGTGCCAGCACCTCCTTGGGATGGACACAAAGCTCTGGAACAGCAGAATGCATTTAATTTTCCTTTTATCTCCTTCAAGTTTGTGCCATGAGCACAGTTCAGCAGGTTGCAAAGTAGGGGAAGATGGCTTCCCCTCTGCATGCTCCTCTTTGGAAACAGCAGCTCTCCCCACCCTCCCCATTCCATTCAGGAGCAGGTGGTGCTGACTGCAGTTTGGGAGAGCATTTGGTGAAGGAGCTGTGTCATGGCAGACCTCCTCCAGTGGGCAAAGAGGAAAGGTGCCAGCATGTCTGGTGGGCTTCGAGAGGTATCATCGAGCACCCCAGCTGCACCTGGAGGTGGCTGCAGTATTTACACAGGGACGTGTTGCCACCGGCACCTGCCCATGTGTGATGCAATGGAGAGCTTCAGCCCGAGGTCACACATCTGCAGGTTCTCCGATCCTTCCCCCACCCCCAGCACTTTGCACCTTCCCACCTTGTAGCTGAATGCTTGCAGCCATTTGCTCCCTGCTAAGCTTTCGTCTTGCTTCGATTTTTGCTGCAGCAAGGCAAAGTGGAAGTGGTTGCACGGGATGCACGTCAGGATGAGGTGTTTGAGTGTGCGGGCACGGTAAGGTGACCTTTATTAGCCATTTCCTGATGAATAATGAGATGAAGGACTGTCCTGGGTCTGTGTGGTCTTGGAATAACCATCCTGAGCCTGGAAAGCAGCCTGTGCAGCCTTCCTCTGAGCAGGGATTATTTAGTAGGGCAGGAGAAGGGAAAATCAGCTGAAAGGCATCGTGGGGCTTTGGAGCATCCCCGCAGCGCTGCAGCTGTGACAAGAGAGATGGGAGGAAGGCTTTGGAGTCCACCCTGACACTACAAACCTCTCCTTTAAAGCCTCCTGAAAAGAAAAAAAAAGAACACCTTCTTTTCTCCAGAGGCCAACCTGGTGATTTATGGATTTGGGGCTGCTTCACAGAGTGAAAGTGGGCTCTGCAACAGCCAGCGGCTGCCTGTAATGAGATCAGGGTGGAGAGATGGGCTTGGGGAACTCTGATATCTGCTGCACCAGGACAGCGAGAGGGGGGAGATGCCCTATAAGAGCAGTATTGGTGCTGGAGCTGATGGATGGGGAGGGAGTGTGGAGCAGAGCACAGCTCCATTTGCACGGATCCCATTAGGGCTGCTTGCTACAAACCCCACCATTGTGAGTTCTTGTGCTGCACAGGCAGGTGGGGGAGAAGGCACAGTGCGGTCCTGGAGGGGTGGAAACCTGCTGCCTGCCAGTCCTGCTGTGGGGATGGGGAAACCCAGGGTCTGCAGCACAGGGAGAAGATGTGGATGGGACTGGCACGTGGGGTGCAGAGCTGGAAGAGCTGCTGGCAGTCGAGTGTGTGGATGCAGAGCTGCTCTTCTCCCCGGTTACTGGAGGGTGCCAGTTCTTTTCTCATAGAGAGCACAAGTTTCTGCACTCCCACTGACACCCAGCCCTATCACTGTCATTCTTCATCAGGGAATAAGCAGAGCTGCACGTACTGCTGGGGCTTCAGCTCGAGAGCCCCCCACTGAGGGGGCTGTGCTGCCTCAAATCTTCTAAATCCCTTCCATCACAGAGCCAGCCAGGTAGGGCCCCTCTGCCCCCCACTGCTCACAAATCCCAGTCATCCCACAGCCAATTACTGGGGCTTCTCTGCAGCACAACATCCAACCTGCCCTTGGGTCTGTTCTGACACAGGATCTGCATCCCTACTCATCCTGTTTGTGCCCAGCACATGGAGAGATGAGTGCAGTGGCCACCACCTGCCTGCAGCCAACTGAGAAGGAAGATCTGAGCTTCCCCAGCGCCTGATCCTGCTCCTCCTACAGCATCTCACTGTGGGTTATGGGGGTGAAAGCCATCACTGCCCTCTCCATGTCCAATCCTGCTCTGTGGTCCTGTAGGGACATGTTGACATTGTGGCAATCAACACATCCCCTGCCAGAGGGATGGGGACAGCTCCTCAGTTGCTGCCGGTTCATTTGAGCCTGCACCTCAAACCCCAGGCTCCCCTATTGCTGCACATCCGTGGCTACCAGTGGAGCAAGCACTCTGCCAGCACATCACTCACCCCAGCAAGTCATCACAGTTGGAAACCTCACCTGGCCACTTCAGCCTGGTCTGTGCAGAGCTCTGCTGACTCCCGTTGCCCTCCCACTGGGTCTGCTCGGTCTGGGAACCACCTCAGTATCACTGCAATTCTTTAAAGGTTCAGGGAAAATGGATGAGGCAGTTCTGCGATTTTCACCCAATTCCCTGTTTCAGGCTTGCAGGAATGCCAGAAGGGAGGCACTGAGTCAGGGAACCAAGTAAACACAATCTCCTCTGCTTACTGACAACATCGATTTAAACTTCACAGTGATTTTACTAAGCAGAGCCCTGCTGGGAGAGAGCCCCGGGAGAGGCAGTCTCCATTAGGAAGATGGTGCTGCTGCACTCAGGCAAAGCCACAAAGATCCCAAACCTCATCCACGTTACCCTGTGAGCACTGGGGATGAATCTGTCAGCGCTGCACAGCTGAAGCTGCAAGGCGGGGCCCCTCAAGGGATGGCAGAATTGAGATTTCCATCAAAACACACACTCCTGGCCTGGCACCTTCCCAGAGCATACCCAAGCCCTGCAGTGCAGTGAGGTGAGAAGCCTCCTGGAGCCAATGTGCTGGAGAACTTGAGTCAGACTAAAACTCGTGCAGCATGTGGTCCCCTTCCCGTGCTGTCCCCACCTGGCAGCACTGCCCCTTTTTTGGATGTCCCCAGCCAGGAGAGGCCACCAGGCAGCAGGCAGGACACCCTCCCCTCACTTCCTTCCCACCTTAGCCTGGGAGCAGTGTTTGTGGACTCAGCATGGACACTGTGACTGCATCACCCAACTCCATTTCGGTTCCCCACGATTCCCAACCCTGAGATCACCACCACCCCCCCNTTTGCTGCATGGATGGGTGCAGGGGTGCAATAGGGAAAGAGCAGGTAGGAGGGACTGCAGGAGGTTCCATGCTGAAATAAGAAGGGAAAGCGGCACAAAGTGGAGAGACCAGGGGGCCGCACAGACTGGGCTGAAGGTGGAGAGGAGAGAGCATGAGGAGCAGTGGCACAGCACAAAGACAGGGGGACAGGGACGTCCTGGGGTGGGGTCTCTACTTAGGAAGCCCCTTGTGGTTGTCCTCTTTAACCTGGGGTGGGTGGGTGCTGACAACTCTGGGGGTTTCCATGCTGCCTGCCCCTGTGCCAGCTGTGGGTCTCCAGCACCACCCAACAACTGGATGCCCAACACCTGGAGATGTGGCCCTGGTGCCACGATCCCCACCTCTCTGCTCTGTCCCAGCTGTATCTTGTCCGTGGCCCCTTGGGGTGAGGGGCACCAGATCCCCCCTGCATGGTCTATAGGAGAGCTCAGAGTGGGTTCAGATGGTAGAAGAGGGGTCTATAAAGCCCTGCTGTGCAAAAACTCTTCCGTCCCAGGGGCTTCCAAGCTAGGACCTGGTGCCATGGCAAACCCCAGCCCTGCAGCTCAGCAAAGAGCTGCTGTATAACACCTGTGTGTGCCCCCTGCAATGAGCATCATGGAGCTCTGCACAGGGGCAGGCAGGAAACCCAGTGGGCACTCCTGCTGTGAGATGGCCCAGATCTGATCAACAGAGATAAAGAACCTATGGAAAATGCTGTGTGGTAGAGGGTGAGGGGTGAGAAATGGGCACGGATGAGCAGTGGTGGAGGTTCCTCTCTGCCTGCATGTGCTCTCTGCTGTGGGACACGTGGTGTGGGAAGGAGACACCAGGCACAGCACCCGGGTTTTCACACTTTTATTGTAAAGCTTTAGGAAGGGCTAATTACAATGGAGTTGGTCATCTGACAGCTCAGCAAACAAACAGAACAGGAGAGAACGGAAAGGGGATCACGACGGTGTCATGCTCACTGCTCTGAACAGAAAGAGTTACAAGGGAATCAATTGTGCTCACAGCGCCCGGGGAAAACCAAGCCCAAGGCCGAAAGCCTTCCCCGCACAGGGAAATGCATCACACATTGAGAGCAATACAACCTTAGCAAGAGGCGTTGCCTTAGACATAGGTCACCATCTGAAAAATAGTTGGGTACTTTACTCTGCCATAGGATTTCTCCTTTAGAAAAGCTACACCTGCATGTACATAAAACTGTACAAAAAACAAGGCATCACAAGCAAGGAAATGAAATCTCGTATAAATAGAACCAACACTGAAGAGCTACAAAGGGGTCGCTTAGATCCTTCCCACGCAGCCCGCCTGCTCCCTGGCTCCCACCTTTGGTTTTACCCCTGGCTTGTCCTAGTGCAGTGTAAGATGCGGTGAGCTCCCCTACAGAGGCGTCCCACCCCCTCCTCTTCCCTGTGCTTGTCTAGACTGGAGCTCGTGGGGTGTATCCCCCCCACGCGCATGGAGGCTTTATCCTTCTGGCTTATAATTGTGCAAATGAGCTTCTTTCCAACAGCACCTCTTCTTTTTCCCCACCCCCAGGACTGGTCCCCAGTGATACAAACTTCTGTCCCCCATTGCCTCTTCTCCTAGCACAAGTATCCAGGGTGTTTTCCTCCCCAGCTACTCACTGCCGTCCTTGGCACCCTATGGAGGACGCATTCACCCTGCTCTCTTCCTCTTTACACACCCACCCTTACCCCTCCCAAGACACCCATCCCCTCTCCCCTCTATGTTTGCTTGAAAAGACCCAGCCCCACCAACCCTCTGAGTATCCCCAGAGGAGACTCGTGGTCCCCTGTATCTTCTTCCCAATGGCACTCATCCCAGTAGTACCCATCTCCACAGAACCCATCCCAGTGGTTCCCATCCCTATGGCTCCCATCTCAATGGCACCTATCTTTATGGCTCCCATCCTCATGGCACTCATCCCCATGATGCCCATCCACATAATATTCACCCCCATGGTACCCAAACTCCCGGAACCCATCCCAGTGGTTCCATCCCAATGGTCCCCGTTCCCGCAGTACCCATCCCTTCCACCCTTCTGAGCTCCCTGGGGACCCATCCCCTCTACTCTTCTCCCCAGTTTGCAACACGCTTGCACTGAGAACATCGCCAGGTGCTCCGAGAGACAAGACAGCCACCCCAGCCACAGGGCTTGGAGCATCGGGATCCTTCTGGTGACCCCAAGTGGAAGGAAGGGAGCCCACCCGCAGGCAGTAGCCTGGGGAAAATGCTCTTGGACAAGCACCCCTCAGATCTGACTCTGTCGCGGGGTCCCCAGAAGGGGTACCAGACACAGCCGGAACCGTGGGGAGGTGTGAGCAGTCGAGTTGGCAGTGGAGTCAGAGATCTTGGCCAGCGCGGCCAAATTGCACATTCTGCCCAGTTAGGCCCTGAAACTACAGAGCTACAATTAAAAACAAGTTCAGGAGCATGACCTGCTCAGGCAGCCAGGCCAGGAGAACGAGGCCCCGCCGGCAGAGCGGGCACCCCCCAGCGGGACATCCCCTGGAGCCACGTACCCACCCCACACTGGGTGGGGAGCAGCAGCAGGGGCCAGAAGGGGGGTCCTGCCCCCCATTGGCACCCCGAGGTGCTGGGGCAGGTGGGGAGCACGGCTAGGGCACCGTGTCCCTGCAGGGCACCGGGAGCTGGCACCGCCAAAGCAAAGGGAGAGGAGCTGCTCAGAGGGGCTGCTGAGGGGAGGTGGGCAGGGGGTCCTGCGGGCACCCCGTGCTGGTCGGGCTGTTGGCAAGAAGGGCCCCAGGTTCTCCCTGTGTGCAGACTGGGGGGAAACCATCCTGCAGCTACCACTGGCCTTGCTCCCTAAGGAAGATCCCAGAGATGAAGACGACCGATGCGATGCGCGAGTATGGGAAGAACAAGGGTGCAGCACAGCCCATCCCCACATCCCAGCAGGGACTGGGGAACAGGGGAGGGTGACCCGGGAATGAGGCGTGAGTCCCCCAGACCACTTCTGCCAGGGTCCCCCCAAAAAGCAGGCAGAGATGCTCAGGAGGCCACCTGGGCATCCCTGGTGCTATGTGCACATCTCCAGGAGCGCCGTCCCCACTGACTGCACGGTGTCACCTCTGAGAGGGGGCCGGGGCAGTGGGGACCGGGCAATGGAAGAGAAAGCTGGAGCCCGTGAGAGTGGCCCTGGGGCCTAAGGGCGGTGAGACTCCAGCGGGCAGGGGCTCAGCAGCCCCCGGCGTGACCCTGAGACAACACTCCTCCTGACGAAGGCAATGGTGGCTTACAGGCGGACAGGACGGAGGTCGAAGGCATGGCACAGCCGGCCCCACTGGCAGCCCCGTTCCCAGCGGAGGCACCAGGCGAGGGGCTGAGGTGCCACAGCTGACGACGACCCCCTGCCAGCAGAGTGGGACTGAGGGCTTCTCCGGACCCAGCCGGTCCCTTGCCTGGGGACGTCCCCGTCCCTCCTCCGGCCATCGGGCGCAGGGACACCAGAGACACCCCCGGCATGGCCCTCGCCTATGGCAACGGGCAGTCCCTAGGGACCCTGCAGCTTTTGGGCACAGTGACAACGTTCCGAAAGAGATCCAGACAGACAAATAGCTGAGTCCCTACAGTCCGGCTAGGGCTGCCCCCTCCTCCAGCTCCCCAGCTGCTGTTTCAGGGACTGGTCACAACTCTATTTACAATATAGAACATGAGTGTGGGCCGGATGCTGCGCTCCCGCGGGCTCTTCCACACAGCAAACCATTGAAATCTGGAACTTTCTCCCTGTGGACTGGGGTTTGTGTGTGTGTGTTTGTTTAAATGTCTTTTGTTTCAAGGACAATAAAAAGTTTCGATCAGGCAGGACTTGAATGTCATTCCTAAGGTTCGTATTTACAGGAGTCTACAACAAAGAGCCGGGCAGCTCGCTCCCTGTGCGTGGGGACGCTCTCGTCCTATGCCCCAGGGACTCCACCAGCTCTGCGTGGACCTTTGGTACATCAGCCCTCCTCCCTGGCCATGCCCTCGGCACCAGGAGCCTGCCCAGCCACCCCAACCACGCAGTTCGGAGACACACACCTGCAAGTGCTGGGAAATCTGGGGTCGGATGCCTTCACCCCTCCCACCTCCCCCAAGCAATGGGTTTTAAAGGCGCTCCTTCCATCCCTGCCTCGCCCTGCCCGCTGTCCTCGCAGCCCCTGGGCACCTCCACCACCACCCAGAGCAGAACTGGCCGCAGGAGCCCATAAAGCAACCGAGTTTCAAACGTTCCTCCAGGATGCTGGCCTCAGAAGCATGTCTGCTCCTGGCCCCTCGGGCCAGCCTCACAGGTAGATCTCCCTCTTGGTGGTTTGAGACGAGGGGGTGGTGGCTGGCTGGAAGTCCGAGGTCTGGGTGAGAGGAATTTCCTCCATGGGGGAGTCCTTGCAGGTCTCATGGCTACTATTGGAGAAGGCACTGTACGTGGGGAGCAGGCGGAGGTTGGCCATTTTGGTGCTGCGCTCTTCTGAGAGTCTGGGGCTGCCATTCCCGACTTGCTCTTGACTCCCTCTGTCTTGGTAAGGCACAAAAGTGGAGAGTTTGAGGGCGTTCTTGGGCCTGCGGCTGGGGGAGGATTGGCCGGGCATCCAGCAGGTGTCGGAGTGGCCGAACTCTGTGCACTCCCGGGTACAGGTCCCAGTCATGGCTACATCAGGCAGGGGACGGAGATCTGTGGAGAAGCAAGCAAGAGCATCGTTAGGTACGGACAAGCCCACTGGGTTGGTGGGGTGAGGCTGGAGTACAGCCCCCATGATGGGGACCTCTCCACAGAGGTGACCAGGTAGGGACTCTGGTTCTCCCTTAGGAAGAGGAGCAGATGCTGAGAGGGAGGGAGCAGATGGACGCATGCACATGAGAAATGTAAGCAGAGAACTCGAGATTCCCAACAGCAATGTCCCTGGGGTCAAGCATCCTGCAGTGGGTGCAGGTGGGATCACAAGGTGGCAGAGCTCACTGAGCCTACCCTCAGGAGGAGTCAGGACTCCTTGGTTCACCCCCATCCATGCCATGCACATCAGGAGTCGTTAGAGAGGTGCCCCAACCCTTCTGGGATTTTCACTGCCCTGAGTACATCCAGGTTTGCTCAGCACCAGCCCTGCTCCTCAGCAGACATTCCAAGGTCCCAGTGGAGGTTCCCTCTCAAGCCTTGCTAGAGGTCCTCAGCCATCTCCCAGTCTCTCAGAGTCTGAGACCTGAGCAAAGCATACCCGGGCAATCCAACAGGTACCCCCCAGAGAAGCTGGACACCCATGAATCCCTTTCCCAGAAGCGTCCAAACCTCTCTGTTCAAACACCTTTCCAGATCTCCAGGTTTCTGAAGGCATCAGATCTCCTGCCTGTGGGAAGCTCTGGCTATCAGCAGCACCGGGTCATTGCCTTGTGTCCGCTATGCCAGAGATTTCAAGGCCTTGCTGCTCTTGCCAAAAGTCTCCAGAGGCCCCAGCTTGACATTCCCACCACTCCTATAGTATATCTACAAGGCCTGTTCTAGGCACAAGCCATCCCTCAACATCTGCACAACTTGGGCTTAACAGCCCCCTGCCACCATTTGGGACACGTCACTGCCCCTGGCACCTGCTGGCAGGTCAGGGCTCATGCTGCTGCTGGGATGAAGGGACCCACAGCCCTGGCAAAAAGCAGATCAGAGCCTTTCATGCCATGCTGAGGCTTTGCCTTTGCCAGCATGTCCCTCCTGCCACCAACACAGGGCTCAAGGACATGGGTGACCCCAAGTCACCCTGCACAGCTTTCACACACCAGCAACACTGAGATCTCTGTGGGAGATGGCTCCATACAATGCTGGGAGTGTGTAAAAAGGGTCTAAAGTGACAGCTAATGGGATGGGCATGGAAGAGAGGCACAGTTAGCAACAAACTGGTGTGGAAATGTGTCTTGCCCTAAAACAAGCCCCACTGCAACCCAAACTCTCCCGTCCCCCTGATGCACACGTTGGCTGCGATATCCTGGCAGCAGCCCCAAGGACATACCTCTGTGCAGACCCCTTCACAGCCTGCTCCGCTCAGGGGATTCTAATGAGGAGCAGAAAAAGGACGAGAGGGTCACATCAGTGCACAGCCCCAGTCTCCAAACACCCACCCTGGGATCCTCTTGCTCCCCTCAGCATTGGTCAGCCCTCCATGTTGCAGCAAGCCCCAACATGTTCTCTCGGTTCAGGCTCCAGCCTTCCAAGGCTGCTTGTTTCTCCATCCTCATCCTCATCTCCCAGCTGACTTGCAGAGCTCGAGGCCACCTGGCTCGTGGTAATGTGCACACACATGGACACAACCCACTGGGGTGGGTTTGTGAGGGCACTCGGCACCGTGGACGGGCACACACAGATGAACTCACACACAGGGGACAGCCATGCTCATGCTGCAGGATGCAAAAGCCATGGACCAAGCATAAGAGGACACAAAGAGCCTGCAAGTGTCACTGTGAGAGTTGTGCTTGCATGTGCAGGTCTTTGGGATTGTTCTCAGAGCCATGGACCAACTACTGTACTACTGCCTTATTTCTTTGAGCTGCAGGTAGAAATAACCAAACCCTGTTTTCACCTCTCAGTTAGTAAACAGGACGGCCACTGGTTGGTAGGACCAAGGCCACGCTGTTCTGTCTTTCACATCTGCACCACAAGCAATGCTTCTCATCTCAGTACACAAGTGGGACAAGGCCTCATCATTCCCGTGCTGCTCATTCATGTCATGGGATGCTCCAGCCCCATGGGAAGATGGTCTGCCATGGGACAGAAACAATGCCACCTCTCCATCAAACAAAGCCGTGGAGATTTCCTCACACCAATAGCAGCTGAGAAATCACAGGGTCAAGCAGGAACTCGGTGTTCAGGATCTTTTATTCTGCTTTTCCCATTGTTTATTTCTGGTACAAAAGCCATTTTCCAGTGCAGTGAGATGCTGGCATCAGAGCTCTCCAGCTAAAGGAGCGCATTATGTGCCGCAAGCACAACCAGCTCCACTTCCAGAGCCCAGGAACGGGCAGGGTGCAATTCCTGAATAGCCACAATTTACTGCAAACACGACCCCACGGCCTAATTCTCAGCACATGCCGGTGGGCTGGAGTTCAATGTGCCACCACAGGCAAGCACAACTCTTTAGGGGTAAGTGGCAATGAGAATTCTGACCACAAAGGCTGGTTCTGGCCGCGGTGTCTGTGCAGACACTGTTTCCCACAGCCTGCTCACTGCACCCCAAAGGGTCAGCCTATCCCACTATCAGCATCTCCATGCCCGGNCCCATTTCGGTTCCCCCCGATTCCCAACCCCGGGATCACCCCCCCCCCCCGCCATGTGGGGCTGCCCAGGCTCTCCAAACTCACCCTATGGGTGATATGAAGCCCTGTGTGCCAGCCCCAGGCATGCAGGGTGACTGCAGCATCCTCCCAGCAGCATCCCCTCCCAACCCACTGATCTTGATAGTGGCTGCCATGGAAACCAAACAGTTTCCAGAGCAGCTGTAGTGGGGAGGATGCTCAGNAGCAATGCTTCTCATCTCAGTACACAAGTGGGACAAGGCCTCATCATTCCCGTGCTGCTCATTCATGTCATGGGATGCTCCAGCCCCATGGGAAGATGGTCTGCCATGGGACAGAAACAATGCCACCTCTCCATCAAACAAAGCCGTGGAGATTTCCTCACACCAATAGCAGCTGAGAAATCACAGGGTCAAGCAGGAACTCGGTGTTCAGGATCTTTTATTCTGCTTTTCCCATTGTTTATTTCTGGCACAAAAGCCATTTTCCAGTGCAGTGAGATGCTGGCATCAGAGCTCTCCAGCTAAAGGAGCGCATTATGTGCCGCAAGCACAACCAGCTCCACTTCCAGAGCCCAGGAACGGGCAGGGTGCAATTCCTGAATAGCCACAATTTACTGCAAACACGACCCCACGGCCTAATTCTCAGCACATGCCGGTGGGCTGGAGTTCAATGTGCCACCACAGGCAAGCACAACTCTTTAGGGGTAAGTGGCAATGAGAATTCTGACCACAAAGGCTGGTTCTGGCCGCGGTGTCTGTGCAGACACTGTTTCCCACAGCCTGCTCACTGCACCCCAAAGGGTCAGCCTATCCCACTATCAGCATCTCCATGCCCGGAGGGATGCATGCTTGTTTGGACACCCGCACCCACTGGCTCCCCCCTTTCTATTGCTCGGCTGTCTCTGGCTGCCTGGGGGCTGCTCGGCCTCATTGCATAGGAATGAGCCGGGGCAGTAAAAGTCGCATCCCTTTGAACTTTTCAGATGAAAAGGGCCTTTATGGGCGATGCATTCAGAGATGCGCCTGGGTCCCGGCCCTGGCTGGAGGAGGGGAAGCTCTCCTCCTGCAGCCCTGCTCTGCAGCATCCAGGACACCTCTGCTCTTTGAGCAGGAGTCTGTGCCGGGGCCGTCTCCTCCGGGAAGAGGCACATATTGGTGCTGCTGCTAATTATCTCTCTGTTTCCC
Source organism: Odontophorus gujanensis (assembly GCA_013399175.1). NCBI lineage: Eukaryota > Metazoa > Chordata > Aves > Galliformes > Odontophoridae > Odontophorus > Odontophorus gujanensis. Next base: position 375,418 of record VXAB01013514.1, read on the forward strand.
ACTCGCAAGGGCTCTTCTAGGAGTGTTATTGCTCTTTGTGGGGGATTTCAGCAGTGCACTTGAGTACCATTAGGGAGGAGACAAAAGCAGGCAGCATCACGCAGCAGCACTTCCATCTCCTGCAGTAGATGGGCTGGGGGTCCCTCGCCCACCATAAGCCAAGTGTCCTCAACACATGCTGAGAGCCAGCCCTGAGCATGGTTTTGTGCCACTATTTCCAGTGTGCACAGTCTGGTTTGGTTCTTCCATTCATGTCAGACATCGGCACCAAGAGCATGGTGTGTGGGGCTGGGGGAGCAGGGGTGCTGCAGCACACTTGTTTGGAGGTGAGAGGATGCAGAGGAGCAGCTCTGGGAGGGAGGAACATGGGGCTGGGGATGTGAGGTAGCAGGGCATGGCACAGGGTGCAGAGAAGCCTGGAGGAAGAAGAAAGAAGCACAGCATGCAAGGAGGGAGCAGGGAGGCTCAGGGCTGCAGAGAGATGCAGGAAGCAGCTTGGAGGCAAAGCAGAATGCGTTCCCGAAGCACTGCATTGCAAGGAGTCATCTTCCCTACCTGAAGGCACAGAGAACGTCAGCATCTAACCTCATCCAGCCACCCCTGCTCGCAGCCCAGCAGCACTGCCTCTGCCCCGAGTTGTTTCCAAGCTGATCGCTTTTGACCAAGGCAGTACAGTGGCAGCTTTACCACCTCTGTTCCCCAGTGCAGACACATGAGAACATTGTGTCTCCCACACCGAGTCCTCAAGGTCCTGCTGATCATTGCTGGGACGCCCCTTACAGAGACGACCATCCATGGCATCCCACTCCAGCAGCACCATCCTCCCTGCCCACTTCCCTTGGGATCTAATGATCCCTGGTGCTGCTCCTCCCAACAGCTCCCTCATGCCCTCACACTCCACGCTGGCTCACCAGAACCATTCCAACACCATCACTTCCTCCAGTTCCCACCTGAAGATCTCAAACCCATTGGCACCACCACCCACAGCACTCTCCCCAGCTCCCTGCTCCATGCTGCCGCCCCGCTGCTAGCTGCCATTCTCCCCTCCTCTCCAGGCACTGCTCCCCAGCAGCGTGGCACCCCACAGCACTGCTCCCTGCAGGTGCCGTCCCCCCACTGCGCTGTTCCTGGTGAGCACTGTTCCCCACTGCGCTGCTGCCTATGGGTACCAGTCCCCCGCAGTGCCGCGTCCTCCAGGTGCCATGTTCTGTGCCACCACTCCTCCAGGTACCCCCTGTGGCTCTCCTCCCTCCAGGCACTGTCACATCCTGCAGGTACCATGTTTCACAGCACTGTTCCCTCCAGGTACCTCTCTCCTGCAGCGCTGCTTGCTCCAGGCACCGCTGCTTCATGCTCTGCTCCCGCTTTCTTGCTCTCTCTCAGTGTAGCTAGTTGGATACTGCACCCCAAAAGTCTTATTTATATATATCAGCAGCCCCATATCTTCATATCTTCGCGTGGTTCCCTTCCCACTCTGGTCTCAACCTTCTCTGTACATTTTCCCCGCACCATTGGAGCAGCAGGTGCTCAGCAGACCATCCCCTGTTCCCTGCCCTATTTGGTTCAGCATGTGATCCCTTTGATGCACAGAGCTCAGGGGTTCCTTCACAATGCCCCTTCTCCTTCGGAGGCCTTTTGGGGGCAGTGAGTGATGCTGGAGGCATCTGTGGAGCCCTGAGCAGACCCCACATCCCCTTTATGGGGACATGACAAGTGGATGCTCATCCTCCTGATCTGGGGGGCTACAGCATCACAGCATCACATCCTCCTGCAGTCCACACTCATCCCTCCTGGTCCCCAGTTCCCACACAGCACATGGCCACCACCAGAAGCCCTCTGCCTCCAGGGCAGCACCAGCACGATCCTGATTTCACTTTCCAGGCCTCGGGGAAGGCTGGAGCTCTGCCCGTTTCCGCAGTGATGCTTCAGAGATCGATGAGCAGAGAAACATCAGAAGCTGAGCGCAGCAGCAGAGTGCTCCGCACCGACCACGTCAGCCCCTATTTTCCTGGACTGAGCTAATGCTGTCCCCACGGCACCCGGGCAGACGGTTTGCAGGACCATTCCTCGCACTACAACACCCAGACAGACGGCTTCAGGGACCAATTCTAGCACGACATCACCCAGGCAGATGGCTTTCCAAACTTAACACCATCGTGGCACATGCAGACAGATGGTTCCTGGTATCCGAGAGTGACCCGATGGTGCCCATCCGGCGGTTGCTGCAGCTCAACGCTGCACCTAACACTCTCAGGCCACAGTGAGCAGCACCAGCACTCACAATAAATCCTCAGAGAGGTGCAGCTCTCATACCAGTACACAGAAGGGATTCTCCTAGGCATCCAAGTCAGCAGAAAGAGCGCGCACAGCCGTCTCCCCCAGACCCTGCAGCGCCTCCTGAACGCTGAATAATGGTGGCTAAACACCAGTGCAGACAGCTTGCTCTGAACTTAATGGCTTGTCAGCACCCAGATGCACACCAGGAGCAAACTGTGGCCCCTGGAGTGTATTACAACAGCACATGCGAGCTGCAGCGCTGAGCAAATGACTTCCCAGATCCCGCCAAGGGTATCACAGCAGAAACAGTGTGTCACTAATGGGGACAGATGCACCCATCAGCCCTAGCATCACCAGTACAGGTAGCAGAACGCTGAGTTGTTCTGTCACCACTCCACACCTCAGTCCCCAGGGTGCATCTCCCATTCCTTTTCGTTGCTTCTGGAGCTCCAGGGCCACCTCCTGCTGCAGCTGTGCCTGCAGCCCACATCCCACAGCCATTGTCACGACAACGCAGTGTGGTTTGCACCACTGGCACTGGGAGCACCCAGACCGACGGCTGCAGCTCAGGGGAAGACCTCAAAAATCGTCATCTGCAATCCCTGTAATACCCAGGGAAGCAAATCCCATCCCCTCTCACACAGTCTGTGCTTGCAGTGTTGCTTGGGTGATCTCCTGCCCTGGCACCACAGGGCTTCAACCTTTGTGGGACTATAAAAAGCAGAATTATTACATGAAATTACAGAATAATTGCATTAAGAAGTACCTTAATAGGATTACAGGGGGCTCAAAGGTTAGGAAATGCCAAAATTCGGATTGGCCCTGCAGTTTTAATTCACTTCTTACGAATCTGCTTCCTGACGCCAACCAGAGGCACTGTCTGGTGGAAAACATTCCTCCTTTGTGGGGTCCTTTGTGCCTCCAGCAGAGGGGGTGGGGACACCTGGGTAGTACACCAGGTTCGGGTGGGGGGAAAAAGCTCTGCCATTGGGACTGCACCCCACGGGCTGCAGAAAGCAGAGAAGGCACAATGAAGGGGTCAGGAGATCACAGCAAATTGCATCTTCAAAGCGCGGGTCTGGGGGGCAGCGGGATTCCTTTACCAGTGAGTAAAACAAGCCATTTCCTTTCCTACCTCCCCTTGGAAATGAGCTATCTGGACAGATTTCACTGACTCTTTTCAAAATATTTGGCAAGCAGCAGATGCCCGCCATGAGAAACTGTTTCCTTGTGATTAAAGTTTGCCAAAACTTCAAGCAACTGAAAACAGACTCAAGCAGTGGGCACTCCTGAGCAACCCTCCTCACCGATGCTGTGAGTAAGGCAAGAGGTAAAAGCCTTAAGTTGCGCCAGGGGAGATTCGGGTTGATATTTGGAGCAATTTATTCTCGAGCAGCGTGGTGACATGTTGGCACAGGCTGCCCAGGGAGGTGGTGGTGTCACCATCCCTGGAGGTGTTCAGGAAATGTGTGGATGTGGTGCTGAGGGATGTGGTTAGCGGGCACGGTGGGGAGGGGTGGGGGTTGAGCTAAATGATCTCAGTGGCCTTTTCCAACTTTATTTACTCTGTGATTCTATGATAAGGAACAACGTCAAATCTACTTATGATATGAAGCCTTATTGCCTATATTGCCCCAACACTGTCCTCTGGCCAACCAAGAACTTCTCACGGCGCCTACAAACAGCAGCTACTCACCAAATATCCCCCAAGAGGGTCAGGGAGCCCTGCGGTACCCAAACCAAACAGTACCATATCCAAAGCCCTTCCCCACCTTCCCACGTGCCCCCATATCACCTGGTCGGGTCACTGGACAGGTGAGCACCAGCTGCTGCAGTACCTTTGGGAGGTGGGACGCGATGTCCCCAGCTGGTTCATCCGCCCCTGTCGCTGTGGGCTGCCCATTCCTCCCTTTCTGGCTTTTGCATCCTCTCTTGCGAGGGCTAATGACAGTTATGTAAACATGCAGGGAACAACACCTGCCATCCCCAGGGGCTCTCAGCGCATGCATGCCTCTGATGCGCATTCCTGCTGCCCAAATACCGACACAACCGCTGCCTGCACCGTTCCCACCTGGCCTTTGCCAACACCTCCTGTGCACGGTAGTCCTCCCAGAGGTTCCCACGGGGGACCCAGCCTGGGTTTGGGGGGCTGGCCTGTCCTCCTGTCCCACTCTGGGATTCTCTGAGGGCACAAGGACACACGCAGACAATGGGATGGGGCGATCAAAAGGAGCAGAGCTCCAGCTGCCTGCCTGTGCTATGGAGTGCTCAGAGCAGAGAAGGCGTTCTCTAGCTCCCTTCCTGCCCCCCATGAATGATTGTTCACCGGCCACTTATTGCAAGAGAGCAGGGGTCAGGATCTTTGTGGCAACCAGTCCCTGTGATCTTCCAGTCCTCATCATTACGGGTTGCTGACATCTCCCCATACACAGCCTCTTACCCCATCTCCTTCCTGCCCTCCCACAGCTTCTGAGGGGGACTGGAGGACCTCTCCCATTGCTCCTGCATCCTTGTCACTGTCCCCAGTAGGGGATGAGCACAGCAACCTGGCATGGGATGCATCAAAACACCAAATGTTTCTTACAGAAGGGACCTGTGTGGCTGATCTTAGACCTTCATCTTGCACCTGAGCCTGAGAAAGCTGTTTTGGCACATGGAGGGGTCCCCTTAGCCCCCGTGAGACCTGCAGCACCCCAAGCCTCAGGCTGCATCTGCCTCCCTCCAAGGGTTAATCATCCTATACAGAGTTTCTCTGAGCTAATTAGAAAGAGCCCAGGCAAGTGTGGTGGCAGACACCGCTGCACTTATCTCCACACTTCCGGGGCTCTGCCCTTATCATTTAATTAAAGCTGCAGCCATGCTTTCCTTCCTGGCAGAAGCTCATCAGGGAGGGCACTGGAGCTTGAGGCAGCCTCTGCAGGGAGTGGGATGAGAGCAGGGAATATACCCTGGGAAGGCCAACAATGGGGAGAAGAGTCCCTGGGAACCAAACCCAAGGAGCATTCCGCATCCCAAAGCACCCCAAAAACAATCTGAGGACACCTGAAGCACTGGGGAAGGGGCTTGCACCTGGAGGATGCACCCAGAGCTCCTGTGCCAGGGTTGCTAGGGGGACAGGGCCTGCACAAGAGCTGTGCTGGTGCATGATGCTGCTCAGAGGGTACAAAATGGTGCGTGGGGCTGTGCACTGACAGCCATGCAGTGAGAAGCTTGACCCTCCAGAGGCAAACAACCCCCAGATGCCAACACTGGCAGCTGCTGTGCCAAATTCCACACCTCTCATCCAAAGCATATTTAAGCTAATGTGTCTTGAAAGGGAATTCTTATAAGTGGTTTGTTAGCAGGGCTGAGACAGCATGCCTTGTTCTCACAAAACAGCTGGAACACCTTCGCTAAAACTTCAGAAAAAAAAAAAAAACAAAAACAAAGAAAAGGAACAAACCTGAGGGAAACCCAGCATGGAAAATTTAAGCTTTAGTGTTAGAAATCTGCTGAAGTGATAAGCAATAGAAAATAAGCCTGAATAATGCTAAATGTCAAGCAGCCCGAGGCTGCGCAGCCTCTCTAATGATCCCCGCTGCGGGTTGCGGAGGCTGCGGTGGGAGCGGGCGGGGGACGGGAGCAGCCGTGCCAGCCTCGTGCCAGCCCCACACGCCCACCTTCCAGCTCCTCCATCATCCTGGCATCCCAAACGCGAGCAAGGATTCACGCGAGGAAACAAATGAATGTCGCAAATTGGCTGCAGGCTTTGGAGCTCACCTGGAGGGCTGCNTTTGGAGCCCCCCGGGAGGGCTGCGTGTGCAAGGAGAGCATCCCCGGGGGGGGGAGGGGGCACAGGGACTTGGGGACATGTGGCATCACGAGCACTGCGCCCAATCCTTAGTGGCTGCCGCTCATTGTGAGGCATTATTGCGGCTCTTGTGTCAAGGAGAAAAGAACTGGCATTCGCGCATCTGCCTTTGAACAAAACCTTTGTTAAGCTCCATCAACAATTTAATAATCTTCCGCTAGC
>VXAB01013515.1:6604-44215 GCA_013399175.1 Odontophorus gujanensis
CAGAGAAGGGCAACAAAACTGGTGAGGGGTCTGGAGCACAAGTCTTATGAGGAGCGGCTGAGGGAGCTGGGATTGTTTAGTCTGGAGAAAAGGAGGCTCAGAGGAGACCGCATTGCACTCTACCACTTCCTGAAGGGGGGTTGTGGTGAGGAGGGGGTCGGCCTCTTCTCCCAGATAACTAATGACAGAACGAGAGGGAATGGCCACAAGTTGCGCCGGGGAAGATTTAGGTTAGATGTGAGGAAAAATTTTTTCTCTGAACGAGTGGTCAGGCACTGGAATGGCCTGCCTAGGGAGGTGGTTGAGGCACCATCCCTAGCGCTGTCCAAGAAGCGTTTAGATGAGGTGCTAAGGGATTTGATTTAGTAGTTTAGTGGGTAGGGATGGTGATAGGAGGATGGTTGGACTAGATGACCTTGTACGTCCTTTCCAACCTAATGTATCTATGAATCTATGAATCAGATGTGTAAGTGGGAGGGGATGAATGTGTAGGTGGTGAGGGTGTATGTTCTGCAGACATGTTGCATGCCAGCATGCAGACAGAGGCTGCGTGCATATGGATGTGTATATACACAGCATGTGCTGGGAGTGGGGGTGTGAGGGTGTTTGGAATGCAGGGACTCTTGGTGTTTGGGTATTTGGACATGGGAATATGTCTATATTTTTATGCAGTCCCCAAGAAACAATGATCAATTCCCAGCTTTTCTTGAGGGAGGTTGAACTTTGCTAAAGTCTTGACTTTAGAAATCAATAATTAAATATTTCTACTGAGTCACTCCCAATCAAAAATGCTTGCTCAAAGTCAGTTTACTACACAGCTTCTGCTCATGACTCACTCGTGGCTTTTGATACCAGAGCGTGATGGGGGGACAAATCACAGAATCACAGATTCACAGATTCACAGGTGTTGGAAGAGACCTCAAGAGATCATTGAGTCCAACCTCCTGCTAAAGCAGGTACCTTACAATAGGTCATACAGGTTGGAGTACGGACAGGTCTTGAATATCTCCATAGAAGGAGACTCCACAACCTCTCTGGCCATCCTGTTCCAGTGCTCTGTCACCCTTACATTAAAGAAGTTCTTCTGCATGTTTGTATGGAACTTTCTACATTCAAGATTTAGGCCATTACTCCTTGTCCCATCACTGTGCAACACTGAGAAGAGCCTGGCCTCATCCATTTGCCTCCCACGTCTCTTCAGATATTTACAAACATTAATCAGATCCCCTCTCATTCTTTCTTTCCCCAGGACAAACACATCCCAGGTCACTCAGCCTTTCCTCATACAGGAGATGCTCCAGGCCCTTCATCATCTCTGTGGCAATCCACTGGATTGCTTCTAGGAGACCTCTGTCTTTTTTGCACTGGGGAGCCTAGAGCTGGACACAGCACTCTAAATGTGGCTTCACCAGGGCAGAGTAGAGAGAGAGGACCACCTCTCTTGACCTGCTGGTCATGCTCTTTTTAATGCACTCCAGGATGCCATTGGCCTCTTGGCCACAAGGGCTGGCTCATGTCCAGCCTGCTGCCTAAAATTCACATTACAAGGGCAAAGCAAGATAGCTGCTACCAGTTTCTGTGTGGCTTGGAGTGGAGATACGGGTATCTGTAGTCCAGAGAAGGGCCTAGAAGGGGCTCCAAGCTGCCAGGATTCCTGTTTAGTGATAAAATCAAAGAATGTATGCCAGTTTGAGGATGGATCATTGTCTTCTATTAAGTGATAATCAGAAATCTGAGATGGTGACTATCTGAAGTGTTGTGCACAGAGAATTTTTTGCAAAAGACAGTTTGAATTCTACCCTCATAGATTCTGACTGATAAAGAAGTGACTGTGGCATCTGGAATGGTCACGAAAATTGGTCCTGCCAAGAGGTATGTTGGGTGTCATCTCAGAGTCATTTCTAGATGTTTTCACTAGTTGTCAGAGTTCTTGGAAACCAGTCCTTCAGCTCTGGCACCTATTGCCCTTTTCATTACTCCTTTGTTTCACTCTCCAGTGAAGCTCTTTGTTTTGTTTGATTGGTTCAACACACAGCTACTCTATATCATACAGTAGCTGGCCTTCATCTTCTCAAGGGCACATGCCTGACTTCTGTCCAACTTGTCCAGCAAGACTCCAAGGCCTCTGCTGCAGAGCTGCTTTCTTTGGTCATTCTGTCTCCAGCCTTTAAGTGAACAACTGGACTTCCAATACATGGTCATGCCAAATATTCAGATGAGATCCTTGTCTGGAGAACTAATCTTGAGCAATAGCAGGGCTATACCTTTATTGTCATTAGTCACTAAGGCTGATCAGGATATTAATAAATTGGAGAGAAATCAGTCATGAATGAGGCTGATGAGTGAAGATGGCAAAAGAGGCTTTTCTGTGAAAGTTCAGATTTTCAGAGGTGACTTATCAGAGGATATTAGTGCCTGACTGGAGAACATAAGAGCAATACCAACTTGTTCTACCCAGCAAAAGTATCACTAGGCCCAAGGACTAAAAGATGAAGCTAGATAAGCAATGGCTAAATGCATGTGCAAGTTTTAAGGATATTATTCAGTTATCAGCAGCACAGTCTGTTGTCCAGTTTTCAAAAAATAAAAAGAATCTTAAAGATCTGCTCTGAAGAGGAACTACCTCAGGGCATGTTAAGCATGTTGGCTTCCTGACACTCACTCAAAAGTAATCTTAGAAGGACAACAATCTACAAAGTGAAAATTTCGTATTTTTAGCAGAACTTTCCTGAGACACCAGAGGCAGAAGGCTAAGAAGACACTAGTTCTGTGCCTGTCTTTGGATGTAAGGCAAACATCACTGTCGAGTAGACTATCTAGGTCACAGCAGGCACAGATGTCCTGGTCAGGAATCCTTAGCTGACATTGCTAATGGTTGGGTTGAGGCAGAATACAGGATTGCAGGCCATGGATTATTCTGGAGAACAGCAAATGTCTTTACTGGACTGAAGACATTAAAATAGAGATAAAAGCAACAACACATTCCGTATAGTCCAGTTACATCAGCACTCAAGGCTTCTAAAGTAAGCTGGGAACAAAATAAAAAACATAAACAGGAAATGATATACTTCAGTACTGAGTATGACTGTGTCAGCCAGACTGAGTTCTCTTCCATAAAATCACTGCTAAGAGAAAGAAATTCAAATTAATGTAACCTACCAGAATTTAGCAAAGCACTTGGCATGTTGAGAAATCAGTACTCGGACTAGGGGTGATGGTGAACAAACCAGGATGAGCTGCCAGCCAGAGAGGAAGATGTGAAGGGTTTTGCTGTAAAGGGAGCATCAAGCAATGTTCTCATGAAGTTCCTTACTCCTTGCCTCTTGAGGACTGATGGCATTCAGATTTTGTTAATGATCAGACTCAACGAAGAAAGAAATGTGCTGCAAAAAAACAGCAATGGAATATGGCAGTCTGAGAGGCATCACTGAAGTTTAAAACACTGGGACATCAATAAGAGGATCCCGGGGTTAACAAGGAGCTTGACCCATAAGAAAGAGGTGGTCTGAAGGATCAGGATAATGAGTTGGATATAACAGTGCCACAGACAAGGATATGTATTTAAGCCATAATACCAAGAATTCCTGCTGGAAGCTGGAAGAGTAGAAATGAGACAATGGAGGAAAAAGCATGTAGGCCATTCTGAAAGAAATGTTTCCTATGTATTTATATGGAAACTACAACAGATGCAAAGAGCATAATAACACTATTTGACAGAACAAATTTGCAACTACAAAACACTTTTTCAATATAGCCACCACCATTAGCTGCAGATTTTCACCAGCAATGAACAAGAGTTGCATGCTGTGCTCATACAAATCTGCACCAGTGAAGGTGACCCAATGTTGCTGTCCCCCCTGCTGAAATGCACCATCCACTGTGTCACTGTGCTTGCATCCACTGGTTGGTCTCCATACATGTTCAGCAAGTGTCCATGAATGTCAATGGGTGCCATCTGTTCCTCATGGAGGAATGCAATGACACCCCCTTGCTTCATCTACACCTCCATATCAGATGCCATTCTGTAGGACTGTCCCTCTGCAACCATCTGTCACACAGCAATGACATGTAACGGAATATTGGTGGGAAGGTTCAACCTCTACTGCCATCCCACCAACATCTGCTTCTGACATTGTGGGTACACATCATGAAACAGGAAGCATTACTTTTGGAACAGCCCTTGTACACCCAGGAATCTTTCTGCCTTTAATCTCCATGTGCCTGAGCTGGGTCTTGTAATATTACTTCAGCTTTTTGCTGACTGGAAGAACTCCCAGTGAACATCTATGAAAGCCAGCAGCCCTACAGCATGCCGCTAGGTTCCCCAGCAGCAGATGCTTAGCTTCTGTTTGTGTTATTACAGTCAGTGATGAAACCAAGGTGTAGAGTCACTGTTTCTGAGGCTGCTGAGCTGACTCCTCAGGGCTGAGCTGGATAATTTGGAAAAGTAGCAGACCTACAAGGTTGTAAAATTAATTGCTCAACTTTGGCAGACAGTTCTCTTCTATCTTATGCTGTATTCTGGTGCAACCATAGACATCTTCCTTCAGGCACAGCAGAGACATTTCCACCATCCCCCAAACCTTCTGACCTCTTCTACTGCCACAGAGGGAACTGCTGATCTTTTCCCAACAGAGAACATATGGGCATTCTCCATGCCCCAAGCCAGTCACTCTTGGACTCTGCTCTGCCCATACTTTCTCATCAATTCCATCACCTTGTCCATCACTCTAGGCGTTAACAGTCCTTAGCTCAAAATTATTTATCCTCAAACACTTAACAGCCACACCTGAGTGAGAAACGCAGTGAATCCCTCTTGTAGATGCATTGGTGGGGACAGAAATCCCCATTGCAGTGCATGGTGCCTGTTGCATTCACCCATGCATCAGCATTGAGAACTCACCAACCTCCGTCTGCTCCCATGGTGCTACAAGGCTGCGAGCAGGCCTGTGTCCAGAGCAGGTTGCCATGGCACCCAGCCCAGATTTAATCACATCTCTATAGATTTTGCTCTTCCTGAATTGTGGGCAGAGCTTGGTGTGAGGTCACACCATCTCCATTACTTGATTTTCCCTTAAATCACAGGTGCATATTCTTCTCATCACAACCCTATTTTGTCTGAGAATATTCATGCAATCATAGAATCACACAACGGTTGGGTTGGAAGGGACCCTAAAGTCCCCCCATCCCCCCAGTTCAGGCTGCCCAGTGCACATCCATGGCCTGGAGCACCTCCAGGTATGGGGCACTCACAGCTTTGGGCTGTGCCTCACCAACTCTGTAAAGAATTTCCTCCTCACATTTGGCACCAGTCTAACATGTAGTCCCAGTAGAGGTGCAGCCACCTTTGAACACAACGTTGTGGCATTAATGGACCAGCAGGACAGACACAGCTTCTTCTGGACAAGAAGATTTTGCTGGCACAAAACCAGGGCTGTACTTTTCCCCTGAAAGTAATGCCTCCTATTTATTTCCATGGAAACTGCAACAGATCCAAAGGGCACAAGAGCTCCGTTTGACAGAGCAAATTCTCAGATACAAAACACTATTTTTCAGCATAATCAGCACCACTAGCTGTGCTCTGTCACCAGTGTTATTGTGCTTTTTGGACCTCTTGTAATTTCTGGGGACATAAATAGGAGGCATCACTTTTGGAGTGACCCGTGTAATTTAACTGCTGTTCTCAGGCAGCACCTTTTCCTTGCCATTAATGGAGAGTTTCCTTGCTTATTCATGAGACCTTGCACATAGGAGTTTAGCAAGACACAGGTAACCTTTGCTTAATCCCAGTTTGGAGTTAAACTGGGATGATTTTTTGCTGCCTAAGCCCTTCTATTTGCCCTTTCTTTCTTTCATTCCCAAATTACAGACTCTAGAAGCATCTCAGCTCCTTCCCATCAAAGCCAGAATCTGAATTGATAATGTGCCAAGAAAATAAAGATTGTTCAACAGACTTTAAATCAAGGAGAACAGCATGTTAAAGAGTTTGGACAAATCATATTACTTTGTGTGCAGTTTTCAGGCTGGCAGGAATAAATCTCCCATCAATTTATTGATGGTGACAAATTCTTTCCAAAGGAGCCTGCTCAGGGAATGTTTCTCTTTATCACTAAATTCTCTGTGTGAATTATCTAGAACCATCTAAATATGTCCCATTGAAAGTGTCAACACTTTGTATTTCCTGAGTATCTATGTCACCTAAGTTAACACTTTATTTGAACATACCTGTTGAAACCATGTTGCTTTTGGGATGCTTCTCCCTGTGCAGTTGTTTGCGTCTGAGTTTGACAGAATCATTTCCAGAGTCAGGTAGATACGTGTCCCCAGGCATAGAGTATCATTGAGGAAATAACCTGTCTTAGACTGGATATAAAATTATCTGTGTAGATCCATGACAAGAAGAAAGCACAAAGAAAGCTGCAAGGTCATTATTGCTGATGGCTCAGTTGCTGCCAACAAGTGTTTGAGAGAGGCAGTCACCAAGGCTGTGCTTTCATGGCTGGTGGGACTGAACACTTGGACCCTTGTTGATATTTCTGTGTCCATGTCCTCTTCCTGACACTGCACTGCTAAAGCTCAAGGAAGGACAGAGGACAGGGCTAGTGCAGGAGACATCCATGTAATACCCCAGTATGCCATTCAGCAAAAAGCTGACTGGGGAGCTATAGCTCATTGCCTTCTTTACTGTCAGAGAACTGCCCTGACTCTGATAGAAGATAGCTGGTTTTGACTGAAAATTGTAGGAAGATGTTTCAGAGATGATTGTTGACAGCCATAGAGGCATTCTCCATTTGTTGGTCTCTCTTTAGCTCCTAGTCCCCTATTTGTGAGCTGTCCAAAAAGCCCTAAAGAGATTTTTCCCTGATATTCAAGTCTTGAATTTTTTAGGTTTATTTGTATCCCTCGTCCTTGGAAACTATTGATACCTTACCTTTGTCCCCGTTCTCAGTCTCATCATGCCTCCCACATTCTCAGTCTCTTGCTTGGTTTGTGCCTTGCACCCTCTGCTTGCCCCCCAACCCAGGACAGATGAACCAGACAGAGATATTTGTTCATTACATGAAGCTATCCCTGCACCTCTGGGATAAGTGCATGGAGTTAAGGGAAAATGTGGGGCAGCCATCTGTGCTGCTCTGTCTGGTGGTAACCTGGTTTGACATGGTGTCTAAGTGGAACTGGGGATGTCAGGCCCATTTGCAGAAATCAGTTAGCCTATAAGGCATGATGTCTTTTGCAGCTTGAAAATTCAGGGTGGTGCTGGAGAGCAATGATTTCATCTGTCTGTGACAATAAGGGAAAGGGAGACCCTGGTGTTATGTCAAACAGCACTTAGGTTCCTGCAGACCTACACTGTGAGACTCGGCTGGGCAGCACGCTGAGACCTCCAGGGAGGCAAATTCAGCCATCAGTTAGCACAGAGCCCGGCCTTGGGGGTCACAAGCTGGGCACTGCATGCCCAGATACTGCTATTTACTCATCAGCTACGCTCCAGATTAACAAGGAGGAAAGAAGTTACTTTATTACTGCAAATGACTCTGAAGTAATTAATTGATGTTGTCAAAGGCAAGGGATAATCACATGGCTGTATAATCCCAACAGAAAGACACTTCTTGTCCCCTGACAAGGCAGTTTTGATACAGCTATTTCAGTAACCCATGCAACTGTCAGGAAGGGGATGTTTTATTTAATGACTCATTCTAATTAGAATGAAGCAGGCATGTTCCCTCTCTGCCTCACAGCACAGTGGCAGCCAGGTCCTTCGTGTCAGCACCATCTCCTTGGGCTTGCAAGCAGAGAGAGTAATGCTGGGAGAAGTTTAGTGGGAGTACTTAAGAACAGGAGAGCTTTCCACTACGTGTCAGAGTTCCGCAGCCCTGATTGAGCGGTTGGGCCAAACCCTGCACCTTTGTATCACAGCCTGGCTGTTTTTCTTGTGCAATTACCGCTGCTGGCCACAAGCAGTTCCTGGCACTGTGCTTCTGGTGGACAACAGGCCCCAAGGGCCCTGTGGTAAAGTCCACTGTAAAGGACTTTCTCTTTTGTGCCTGCTGCGTTCACAACTTCTACATAAAAGAGGCAGTTTATATGGTAACTTCTTGCCATGCTGTTAGGTAGAAGCAAGGCCATGTCATCCCCAGCAGCTCTGCCACTATGAGCTGTCTCAGCTTCTCCTGCTACCAAGGGATTTGTGCAGCACTACACAGCATGAAGGCTTGCTGGATGCACACAGAACAGGCCTGGACCTTCTCAGGGTAACAATCATGTGGATCGCTGACTTCTCAATGCACCACTATCTCCATGTCAAAATCGCTACAGCGTGTCTGTCCCCTGTATAAAAGACACTACATGGATATGTGTGCTCACCAGCATCTCGGTTAAATTGCTGGCTGCTAAATCTGGGCTGCATGTTGGTGTCTTGATCTGTCTCACCACAAATCGTCATTTTGACCTTTGTGGTTCTTTTGTCTTGGCCAGTGAAAACAGATGGAATGCACAGGGAGTGGGGCAGCAGATCGTGTTGGCTCTGCACCATGCTTGCCTTTCACCTCCCAGGAACAATATCCCTGTGTGTCTTCCTTGGTGTGTGTTGGCTCTCCCTGGGGCTGGCTGTGACTGCTGCTGTCCCTGGCCTGCTGAGGACTGTCATGAGCTGTGGGTGCCTGGTGGACTGCATTGTTAGCAAAACTTGTAACCAAGAAAATTCTACAAACCAAATGATAGATTAGAAAGCCAACATTTATTGCAGTGCTAGATGCATGGGAATCTCACCACAAAGCATGCACACCCCAAGGCTATGTCACCGTTGTTATATACATTCAATCTTCATATAATTTCCGCAGAGTTCCTGCCTGTTCTCTGAACTGTCACACATAGAATCACAGAATCACCAAGGTTAGAAAAGACCTCTGAGATCGTGCAGTCCAACCATTCACCTATCGCCAGTATTTCCCACTAAACCATAGCCCTCAGTACCACATCTGCACATTTCTTGGAGCACCTCCAGGGATGGTGTCTCCACCAACCCCCTGGGAAGGCCCTTCCAGTGCCTCGCCACTCCCTCAGAAAAGAATTTATTTCCTAATGTCCAACCTTAATCTCCCCTGGCAGAACTTGAGGCCATTCTCTTAAGCCCTATTTTTAGTTGCATGGGAAAGGAGGCCGATCTCCACCTCACCACAGTCTCATTTCAGTAAATTGTGGAGAGCAATGAGGTATCCCCTGAGCCTCCACTTCTCCAGACTTAACAATTCCAGTTCTCTCAGCCACTCCTCATAAGACTTGTGCTCTAAACACCGCACAGCTTTGTTGACCTTCTCTGAACACACTAGGGCCTCGATATTGTAGTGAGAGTCCCAAAACTGAATACAGTACTCAAAGTGCGGCCTCACCAGTGCTGAGTTCAGAGAGATGATCACTTCCCTGCTCCTGACGACAGCACTGTTTCTGATACAAGCCAGGATGCCATTGGCCTTCCTGACCACCTGGGCACTCTGCTGGCTCATGTTCAGCTGAGCATTGACCAGCACCCCCAAGTTTGTTTCCTTAATACAGCCTGTAGTGTTGTCTGGGGTTGTTGTGGCCATAGAGCAGGACCCAGCACTTGGTCTTGTTGAACTTCATCCTGTTGGCCTCAGCCCTTCTATGCAGTCATCCAGATCACTCTGTAGAGACTTCCTACATCCAGGCAGATTGACACGTCCTGCCAGCTTGACGTCAACCATTGAGTGCATCCTCAACAAGTATCTGCAAACTTGTTGAGGATGCACTCAATGCCCTTTTCTAGGTCATCAGTAAAGGCATTGAATAGTACTGAACCCCAGTACCAACCCCTGGGAAACACCACTCATGACTGATCACCTGCTGGATTTAACTAAATTCACCACCACTCTCTGGTCTGACCATCCAGCCAGTTCTTTACCCAGAAAAAGTATATCTGCCCAAGCCACAGGCTGCTAGCTTCTCCAGTACTGTGGGAGATAGTACTGAAGGCTTTTCTGAAGCCTAGGTAGACTATGTCATATTAAATCTAGCACTGCAGTTGCACCATTCAATCAAGAGGTTCTTGCCAGGGCTCTCTGTTGGTGTCTCAGTTGATTCGTAGATGGTACTGATGTTGAGGTACACAGATTGTTCTTTGGCACCTCCTTGTCCTGTAGATTGCCCTTCAGTGCCTCCCCATGATACCTACCCACTCCCATCCATCTGGAGCATGGAGGGGTCTACTCCCTGAACCAGACTGTTTAAGTTTTTGGAAGTCAATAGTTCCTCTCCCTCTTTCTGTAATGTTTAAGGGAGCTCTTGGTAGCTTCTGAGGCCAGAAGGCACTGAGAAGAGAATTCTGAACATGTGCAGTTATGGAAGAATACGTCAGCTATAAAACATCCTTCACGTTATCTATAATAGCTTTGCAAAGCTGAACTTGGCTCTTAGGAAAGAGTGATGAGGTGGAATTCTCTGCTTCGTAAGCTGCCATTACAGAGGATTCAGCTGCTCCCAAGTACTCTGAATTAGCAGTGGAAGGGACACACTCTTCCCTCATTGTCACCCCGGCATATTGAGAAATATTCCCTCATCAGGAAGGTTCAGGCCAGTGCTGAGTACTTTCCAGGAAAGGGGATGAGAGTGTGCCATGAGACCTATTAGTGACAAGGTGTCAAAGGGGAGCTAGTGTGTTTGGCCTGGCTCAGTCCTTCCTGCCTCACTCTGTGCAGTCTGCTCAGTTCAGTGCATTATCATCCGACAGCTGAGAGATGATAAACTTTCCAGAGTTGTCTTGTCTTTCTGAAGCAGTGCTAGTGTTTGTTGCAATCCAGTCTCACAGTAAGTCAGAGGTTAATTTTCATTAAGTCCTTTGCCACTGCCAGTTAAATTAAAATCTTCAGTTGATGAAAACTGCATGAATAAATAATGATTTTCACTGAGCCATGGGCAACTGTTTTTGCTTTGAACTGAACTCTCCAGTTGTGCATTTCCAGTCACTGTCCTCAAAGACAAAAACGTTCATTCTATGCCAAAGGGCTTTACCCATCACTACAGTTGCAGTATTTCACAATATCACTTTGTCAGCACTAAGGAAAAAAAAAAAAGTACAGAGGTCCAATTTATTGCATTTCATAGGTGAATAGATTTTTGATTAGAGAAACACTGCTTTTTTTCTTTCAAAAGTGCTTGGCTGAGTGGTGAGATAATGCAAAGACTGAACCTCATTTAATTGTCAAACCCTTCAAGTCCTGGCAGAACAAGCTCCTTTGTTGCCTGCACAGTGAGGGTAGGTTAGCCCCAACCACCCCTCCCGGTGCTTTGCTGGGACAGCAACTGTGCAGGCTATGATGCAGAAGGAAATTTAAAGACAAACATATTGGACCAGTTGGAATTAGGCTTCCAGCACAGACCTAACCCTTCTCAGAGACAAGGGAATAGAGTACAGTGCTGGAAGAGGATAGTATATATAATCTTATGTCCCTCCTTATGCGGAGAATCCCATGTTGTGCAGCACTGGATGGAATTTGAACCAGGACATGACATGGTTCATCTTCATCCCATCTCCCAGTGACTAGCCTGAGCCATTCTATGATTCTGTGGTGTTTGATCTTCAGAGTTCTTGCAGAATTTTCTTAGAAGAAAACTGTTCTATTCAAAATTTCTATCATTAAGCAAAATAATCTCACAGCATGGGATCTGTTACTCTGGTCAGGGAGACATGCTCTCTGTGCCTCTTTGGCTCTTGCTCAGTGCAAAGGCACCATTTGATGTTGCAGATGCAACTTGCTCTGCTGGAGATAATCCCAGCTAGGGAAATCCTTTGTGGTCCATAACACCAGAGAGAGCATTCATCTGATGTAATTGTGTTTGCACAAGCAATGGTACCTATTTAAAGGAGATAAGATCATCAGGAGCTCATTGACATGCAGCCGCAACCTCTGCCACAATTGCTGAGGTTTAACCCATAGCAGTGCAGCACCGAGCAGCCATTTGCACACTCCACCCTCCCTGAGGGATGAGGGAGAGAGTCAGGAAAAAAAGTAGAACTCGTAGGTTGAGATAAAGGCTATTTATTAAAAGGAAAAGAGAGAATAATAATAATAATAATTATATAATTCTAGAGCAGATGATGCACAATGTGATTGCTCACCAGCAGCCACCCAATGCCCAGCCAGTCCCCAAGCAGCAGCTCCCCCCCAGCCAACCTTCCACTGTTATACATCTTTTTTTGCATGCTGTCATATGGTGTGGAACATCCCTTTGGACATTGTAGGAGAGCTGTCCTGGTTCTGTCCCCTCCCAGCTCCTTGTGCCCCCCCAGCACCCTTGCTGACAGTATGAGGAGCTGGAAAACTGAGAAGACCCTGACTCTGTGCAGCACTTCTCAGCTACAATGGGAAATTTGGTATGTTACCAACACTGCTTTTCTCCTAAACTCAAAACGGAGTCATACCAGACACTATGAAGGAAAACAACTCTGAAACTGAGACAATATCCACACCTTATTCTGTATCATTTATGTCACGTTCAGATCCCACACTTTCCCATACATTCCAAATCTTTCCATACATACCATCACCTTTGCTTTTTGATACATATATGTAGGTTGCTCTGAAAAGTAACGCCTCCTATTTATTTCCATGGAAAATACAATGGACCCAAAGAACACAATAACACCATTTGAAAGAACAAATTCTCAGCTACAAAACAGTGTTTTTCAACAGAGCCACCACCATTAGCTGTGCATTCTCATCAGTGATTAACAAGAGCTACAAGCTTCACTCATACAAATCTGCACCAGCGGAGGTGAACCACTGTTGCTGTCACCACTGTTGAAATCCACCTCCCATCCCTCACTGTGCTCACATCCACTGTTTGGTCTCCATAAATGTTCTGTAAGTGTTCATGAATGTCAACGGGTGCCATTTGTTCCAAATGGAGGAATTCAATTCCACGCTGTTGCTTCATCACACTTACATGTCAGATGCCATTTTGTCAGGCTGTCCCCTCTGCTGCCATCTGTCCCATGACAACAAAATATAACAGGGTATTGGTGGGAAGATCCAGCCTCTACTGTTGTACCACCAGCATTCACCTCTAACGCTTACGGTCATTATCATAAAACAGGTGGTATTACTTTCAGAGCAGCCTTTGTACACACAGATACCATTCGTATAATCTATACCCATGTCTCTAAGTCACCCATGGAGTTCATTTAATCCAAGACTTTGGGCTCCATCTTTCACTATATTCCTTCAGGGTAGGAGGGATGATGCACAGTTAGACTCCTGCGTGCTGAAGCCATTTCTGGTTCCATCATAATTCATTCTTCTTTAGTCTGGGTAATTCACACTGCAATACCATTGATAGGGTGTATAGCAACACCAGTAGTGATGACATGCAGTATTATATAGCAATTAACATCACAGAATTCAAATTATTGTCTGTCCTCATCCAACATCAAATCACCTTGAGGTATACAACTGACTTCCCCATCCTTCCGCATTACTCACCATTTGCACTCAGATCCTTGAGCAAAAGAATCTCATGGATAATCTTGCCTTTGCTCAATGCAGGAATAGCCCCAGCTGTCCTACCCATCATGTTCTGCATGTGCACTACAGGGACTTCATCTCCTTCTGCAGTAAGAAAGACTTTTTGATTGATGGCAGATCCTCAGGTGTTGACTAACCAGGTGGTTTTTGCTGAATGTGTGTCCCAGTGTTTGAATGTCCCAGCACCTGTTGCCCATCTGTATGTTGCATCTCTTCCTTGCTGCCCTGAGATGTCATGGGCAAGGATGTAGCAAAGCTCTGTGCCTAATCATGTGTGAGGCACATGAAGACCATGGTTGTGGGGCCAGTGGGATGTTGAGTAGGATTGGACTGAGCTGGGCTATGCTAGGCTGGGAAGAGGTGTAATGGGAGTCAGGTTGGGCTGGGATGGATTACACTGATTGTCCCTCAGCTCTGCCAGTGGCCACCCATCAGCAAGGGGGTCCTGAGGTACCCCTGTGTGAGCAGCTCCTGTGGCTTGCAGGTCACACAGTTCCACAACCAGTGTCACCACAGACCTTAAGGGGCTCCTATGACTTTTCCATATATGAGGAAGGATTTTAGGAATGATTTGTTCACATATTCCCAGTCCTGGCCAAAAGACTGATGACTAGCAAAGCAATATTGATATTGCAGGGAGGCCACTCATGTGGCCCTTTGCTTCAGGCAGTGTGAGGTCTCTGTGATGATTAAGTGTGAGAATGTTTTCTGTAAGCACCTCTGAAAAACAAGCAAACAAACAAAACCACAGAATAGCATTTCAATTAGCAGCTGAGATGGATTGCACAGGAAATACGGTGGTTATTTCTGGATATTTACGATGAATTACTTTACTGCAGGAAGGGAATATGCTGCACTGTGCTGAAGGGAACCTATGGTGCATTTTGCTTTTATGATTTGGTGATTAATTTTTACAGAATGGATTTTTGCACTGGGGAATTGTGAAGTCATAAAAAGGAAGCAGCATGGAGAGGGACTGCAACACTTCCCATCAGCTACATGTAACTTGGGCTTCTAATCCATAATTCTTGATGCCAACAACAGCCAGTGGAACTATGCAGTCTTTTCCTTTCTGAGCACATGAATGAGATGGGATGAGTTGCTTTTCACCAGAGCACATAGCAGTGGATGTCACTGGTTTCCCTTCCATTATGTCTCCTGCTTGAACATCTGCCTTTGTTCCCTTGGAGTTCCCATAGGCCAGGGCCAATTTCTCTTCTTTCTTTATTTCATGAGGATTTTCTTTCATAACGATCTACATGTGCAATGCCCTGTTGTTTGGCAGATGACATGAGTCACATATTGCCAAAGCAGTCACATCTTATGGGAGAAACTGTGTTCAGAAGGGTATCCTTCTCCTGGGGCTTGACTGCTTTTCTCACTCATGGTGCCTAGGAATGACCAAATACTGCTCTCTGGGACTCTGGGGTTTGCTCAGACAGCTAAAGTCTGCCAAAAGCTCAGGGATGCTGTTGATCTGGGTATGTGTAATTGTTTGCCAGGCACTCTTCACTTGTAAAACTCCTGCCAACCCTGTTGTTCCCACAACTTTTGGCTCAGGACTCAGGACAAGGAGACACAGCCTTTGTCTGTGGATGACTGTCAAAAGTAGGTGTGGATCATCACTCCATGGTCATCCAACTGCAGTGGGTCTGTCAGTTGTATTGACCACTTCTGCCCCCAACACTCTCCTCTTCCATTTGGTGTTAGTTCTTCCTTCAAATCACATTGCCCAGGATCCAAGGCTTCTATCACCTTTCTCCAGAAGAGAAAAAAACTGCCATCATTTGCTTGTACAGATCTGACACACAGAGGTGGTGAGAGCGTGTAGGTGGGAAGCAGCAGCAGGCAGAGCTGGTGGCACACGCAGCCGTGAGGAGCTTGTGCGGGACTGCCAGGCAGCAGGGCTGAGTGTGGCTTCTGGTTCATGTCCAAGCATGTAGTCTCGCACCTGGATCTCTCCCAAACCTTGGCATGTTTCCCTTTGAGCTGGGTGTGACACTGTGCAAGCCTGTCAGTGCTTTGTATCCCACAGCTGCCGGGCTTGGTGCTGAACCTGGATCAATCCTTGAGCCTGGAGTGAGAAAGTGCACATAGGGTTGTAGTGACATTTTGCAGTCTCAGTTCCTTCACTCCTCACATGGTCAGCTGTGCACCTAGTAACTCATACTTAAACTGCATCCTGGAGGTGCAATTCCATGTGCTGCAAGAAGTTTGTCTTGGCTTCAGTGCATGAATGGCAGGGCTGTGCCTGCCAAGCAGGAAGGCAGTGCTTGCTCCAGTGCATCTCAGCCTACCAGGAGCAGGGCTGTGGCTCTGGAACAGACATAGGCACACAGGGGACAGACAGATCTGGGCTGTCTTAGAGGGGCAGCAACACAGGTTTCTTGCCCTTGGGGCTGGAGTAGCTTTTGCAAGGGGGCTGTACAAAAGGAGAGTTGCATGGGAAAGGAAGGGCTGTTCTGCTGCTGTACAAAACTTTATCATGCTGGGATCTGCTCCCTCTGTGGGGACAGTGGTAAAGGTGGGAGTGCAAAGGCCTGTGCTAGACAGATTTGCAGTTGGATAATTCAGACTGCTCCCAGCACCTTGGACTGCCTTCTGGGAAGTGCAAGTGAGACATGTAGGTGCCTGACAGACCCATGTACATGCTGCACTGGGAGAGCATGGAGCACCCAGGGGGACTCTGGGATTCAGGAGCTGGACCCCAGGGTCAGCCAGGCCCAGCCTCCAGCCCCATTTCCTCACACAGCATTGCTTTCCCAGGCAGGCAGCTCACAAAACTTCTCCCAGCTCCAATAGCTGTGCTCCACCTTTTATTATAATTGATTCTGCATCGCCATAGGAACCTGCTCCAGTGTGAGTGAAGAGCAGTTGCCTTCCCTGTGTGCTCTCCAGGAGAGAGGCATCTGCTCCTTCCCTCAAGATGGCAAGTGCTGAAGCTGGGAATCACCTTGGCTGAGTGGCTGGGTCCCCCGACCCATGCCAGCCAGGTAACCATCCATGCCCCAACCCCTCTCAAGTGCTCAGGCTATGGGGGGGGACAGAGGGTTTGCAGAGCTAGGAAGTGTAAAGGGGAGGGGGAAGTAGCTTCTGTGCTTAGTTGCCAGGGATATCTCACTGGTGATGGGTTCAGGAGATGAGGTAGCTCTGCTCATCTGGTGCTGGGGCCCAGTATATCTTCTCATGAAAACTGTTGAGTCTGGATGGAGAGAGCAGGATGCTGGGCTTTGCGGTTGTTATGGGCAACAGACAGCTTTCCTGTTGGGTTACCTTCTTACCGAGTGGCTTGTTTCGGTGGTGGTGAGATTTCTATGTGTGCTGGGATGAGAGCAGACAAAAGGCACATGGAGGGGGTTCTGCAAAGCCCTGTGCTTGGCTGAGCTGCCCATGCCCTGCTCCCAGGGAGACCCAGGATCATAAAATCTGAGAAGAAACATCTCTCCTTAGCTGAGGCTCTTGCTTGGAGGTTTCCTTCTGCTTGTGTCAAGGGCTTGTCTGTCCTGAGTGTGATTAGAGCAAGCCATCTCTTTGGTGAAAACTGTCTGGAGAAAATGCAGAGGTGGGTGAGGGGCACTGTGTCTAGAACTGCACCGAAGAGGCTGACTCTTGGTATGGTTCAGAGGCCAGCATGAGCAGCAGCCATCAGTGGTACATGATGCTGTGGACCCCAGAAACCCAGCACTGCCCCTGCTCCCCCTTGAGGCAAGAGTGTCTCACCCTCAGCGTTTCATGCTCCTACTCTGGCCTAATTAGCTCCATTCTATGCTCTGTGCCCTAGGTTCTGCTTGTCTTCCTCTATCATGGGGCTCAGCAGCAATCCTGAGGTAGAGCTGCCTTGCTGGCAAGTCCCCTTCACAATGGCTGCATGGGACCAGTGAAGCAGCAGGGTCCTGGCCTTCCCATTAACCATGGGCTCGTTGGCAGAAGACTTGCTAACCTTTTACAAGGGGGTTTGGTCACAGACAATGCAGGGCTGCAGGAGTGGGCTGGAGCCAAGGGGCAGCAGGCAGAAACAAACTGAGGTCCTCCTGCAGGCCAGGCGGAGGGCTGCAGGTACACCCCCTCAACCAAGTTCCCTGTGCCATGGACACATGGGTGTTCCTCAGCCCCTGCCCCAGTGCCTCCCTGCACAGCCCATGAGGCAGAAGAGGGTCACAGAGATCATCCCTTCCAGGGGCTCAGCCTGTGTAGTCCGTGACAGTCCCACGGGTCAGAAGTGTCATTCCCTGTGGAAGGTGCTTGAAAGAAGCTGTTGAGAGCAGCCTTTAGGGCATGAGGGGATGTCTGGATCAGTGCAGTTAGGGGATTCTGCTGAGACTTGGGGTCATCCTTGGACCTTCACAGGACATGGGAGCTGGGCCACGTGATGGAGAGGTGCTGGTAGAGCTAGTGATGGAGGCCCTCCTGAGGGAAAACAAACTGCTGCCACTCATCCCTGCAGTCTGTAAGGGACCCACAGCCTGTCCCATGGTGCTGCTTTGGAGCACAAGCCTGTGATGCATGTCTCCAAACAATGATCTTTAGCCCTGTGGGACAGATTCTGCAGGGGATCAGGTGCTTGTTCCTGGAAATAAAGCCTACAAATTCTCTCTTCCTGAGGGTGAAAACTAGGCTGGAATAGGAGGAGATCCTGTGGAAGAGAGTGTCCTCCAGAGGAAAGGTGAGAGAAAGAGAGAAAGAGGAAAGGTGAGAGAAAGACTGCAGAAAGACAGCTCAATGCAATCAGGTGTTTGGGAAGAAGTGAAGAGGGGAGGCAGCTCTTCTTATCCCCTCCTTAGAGGGATCTCTAGCTGTGCCTGGCTGTGCAGGCCCTGTTATGGCAGTGGCTCTGTTGATCCTGGCAGCCACGCAGTAACCCAGTGGCATGTGTTCATTTGTTGCTGTGGGGAATCAGCAACAACACTGACTGAAAAAGGCAATGCAAGCCCTGACAAGAATTCCACCATGCTGTGAGCTTCCTAGCGTAGCACCAGAGGTATGCCCAGCAGGGCTCCGGAGGAGAAGGGCTTGTGGGCCTGAGAGCACAGCGGTGGGGCAACGGAGGGAGAGACAGAGTCCTGCAGTACCGCAAGTAAAGCCTTTCCCTCTCTCTCTGGAGCTGGTAGGCCCTGCAGACCTCCTGCTTAAGCACTTTACCCGCAGTTCTCACAAGGGTGCTTGCTTCCCTGTCTCCCTGGCGATTGCATTTGCTCTCTGGTTGCAACAGGCAGTTGTGTGCCATGCACAACAATGCGATAAATACTAAGAAAGGAGAATGTGTAGAGCTGGGTCCTGTGAGACCCCCGGCTCCTGCAGAGCAGTGTAGTGCTCCCAGCTCTGAGCAGAAAGTGTACGTGGCATTGCTCCTCTGCCCTGCTCTTTTTGCTCACTAAATCGTCCATTGGGATTCCCAGAACACTGGGTATTTGGAATATTCCTCCAGGTAATCTCAGATAGATTTTATGGGGAGCAACTGTGCTGTGAAAAGCAGGGTTGCTTTAGCAGCATCCTAATGAATTTGATGCTGTTCCTTGTGTGCAGACATTTTGTTCTGCTCTCTTCATGTGGATTTGAGCATTTTAGCCCCCTCAGAACCATCCTCCATCAAAACTAGTTCCGCTTTCTCTGCTTAAGACATTACTCTCATTTATTGCTGTTATATAATTGTAAATGTCTTCCTTTGTTATAAGACAGGACTAAGAAAGTTGGGTTTTTTTAAAAGCGTGCAAACTAAGTCCCTCCCTGGCTGTTGGACAGCATCCATGACACAGTGCAATTAAACCCTGCTTCACTGCTAATAGTGCTCATCTTCCAATTCTATTCTTGGAAATGGTCAGCATTTCTGGTATAATTCTACTTTGTTGTGTCAATCATGTGGGTGTTTTTTAAATGACTGCTAAAATGTACACTTTGCAGTGCTAGGTGTTTCTTCATGTTAACTACAGTGTTGAAAAGCTGTCTTCATCTCCCAGCACCCTAAGACAAAGTTGTTAGTGCCTTGGTGATCTGCCTCAGGCCCTGACTCTAGAGCTGGTTTCCCTTCCCACTGATTCCTTTTATGCTTTCCCATACAGCATCTAGCTCTTGCTCTTGTCTCCTGATCAAAAACCTGCAAGAACTGGAAGGGTGGGACAAGCTGATGCTAGTGGAACTGTCTGAGGGCAGTGCAGCAAGCAGGCTGAGTCACACCACAGCTACAGAGCCCCATCCCTCTGCAATTGCCCACTTGTGGGATCAGTCTCCATTTGGAGGTGTCTCCAGTGGGAAGGGTAAGCCCTCCACACCAGATGGCATCCTGCGTTGTAAACACTACTCCATGCCTCTTTTGAAAGTTAATATTTAATTAGATATTTGTCATTCATCAAATTAACATTTCATTTTTGATTTGTACCCATAAAAATATCCCCTACAATATTGCTAAATAGTTGACAGTCCTCTTCCTTTGTGAGTTCTATCCCCATTTAGCAATTTCCTTGCTCATGCGTTCTTTTTAGTTACTAAGGGAACATGCATCTTAATAAAACTCAATCACATATTCCTTAAATAACAGCTGCCTTCATTTAACTATCTTACCAGCATTTTCTTCAGAAATTAAGATCTGATTCTTCACACAGTAATAAAAAAGCAACACATCCTGAATGCAAAAGAAATACTTTAATACAGGGATACTATCTGGCAGAAAACCTTGCATGTTCTCCTGAATATGCATGTTTCTCCCTGCATATTTGATGTCAGTTACAAGTCAGTTGGGCACCTCCAGACACATGATTTGTGCTTGAGTTGATTATATTGCAGCAGGGCCCATTCTCAGCCTTGCTGGTACCAAGGATTATGAACAGGAATTTTCCTAACCCAGATGTGTCCATCTCCACTGCATGGATCTCCACTGGAGCAGTGAAGGGATACAGCTGGTTGAAGTCACTCAGCCAGCTGTGGCTTCTTGGCAACCACAAAGCAGGGATGATCTGCCATGTTAATGCAAGACATGGCATCAGGGCTCTTGGTGCAGTGTTGGACTTTGAGATGCTGTCTTTGTGCTGTCACAAATGAACAAATCACAAAATGCCCCAGTTATCCCAGCATCGCTCGATGGAATACACAGGTAGCACTTGGGAAGAGCTCTCTCTGCAGGAACCGTTGTAATTTTCAGCCCCACGGCCGTATGGAGTGTAATTTCTGGAAGAATAATTGGCAGAGGGAGAGAAGGAGCCTCTGATAAGGAGCCTGGTTACTTTTGTCTATTTGATCTCTGAGCTATTTTCACCAAAGACTGAGTTCTGACAACTGTGGCCAAAAATTTCTGTGTGTATCAAGAAAGTTGCCACACTGTGTGTGGAATTTATAAGATAATGTTGCTGAATGTCTCCTGTAGAGCAGCAGCTGGTTCCCACCTACACATTTTAGTGAGGCTCTTTGTTCAACTGTACAAAATCAAATAACAGAAAGATGCACAGACATCTCTAAACCTCAGCCTTCTAGGTTGGGATCTTCAGAGACCTCTGGAAGGTGATTAGAATTACAGAATCATGGAATTGCATGGGTTGGAAGGAACCTCTAAGACCAAGTCCAATCCCCCTGCTAAAGCAGGTTCCCTACAACAGGTCACACAGGTTGGTGTCCAGACAGGTCTTGAATATCTCCGTAGGAGACTCCACCACTTCTCTTGGGCAGCCTGCTCTGGTGCTCCATCAGTCTGACAGTATAAAAGTTCTTCCTTATGTTAGTGTGGAGTTTCCTGTGTTCCAGATTCTTCCTGTTCCATTGTTATATTGCTGCTCGGCATCGAAAAGAGTCCGCCTCCATTGACTTGACTCACACACTTTAGATATTTATATACAGTGATGAGATACCCTCTCAGCCTTCTCTTCTTTGGGCTGAACAGTCCCACAGCTCTCAGCCTTTCCTTGTGCGGGAGATGCTCCAGGCTCTGAGTCATCTCTGCAGCCCCTCTGATAGGGTCACATGGAACGATCATCTGCTCCTGTGCTCACCCTGTGTCTGACCATGGTCCTTCTGTGGGAACAACATCAGACTAAGCTGAAGAGCTGCTAGGCAAAAAAGCCAGCTCACTTCAGGGCCATAGGGATGCTTCTTTCCCAAGGCTGTCCTCATCATCATGGTTCACATCCATCTCTAGACCACTGACCTCACTGCTCTCCTCTGCTGCAGAGGTGGAGGACAACCAGCTCATCAGATCCTGGGTCCTGGAGTGTCAACTTTCAAGACACAAAATCTTTGAAGACCCTGGAAACTGCAGATCTCACTGCCCTTGCAGAGTGTGAGGAGCTGAGTTCTGCAAGACACTGTGCTCTGAGCTAGAACATTCTCTACTGACTGGGAAATGGAAATCAGTGTGCTCTCTGCTCAGCTGGAAAACTTCCTCAGCTCACCTGCTACCCTCCTGATGTGGTACTCACACCATGGGAATCCACAGCACAGGCAAGGGAGATTCAGAGGCTAGCCAATGTGGGCTTGAGGGAGCCTAAATGACTGCCTGGGCAGCTGCTATCGGGGAAGGCAAGAACAGCCAGAGAAGTCTAATATTTGCAATCTGTACTCATTAAAGATCAGATGATATATATGTCAAAATACCCTGACAGAGAAGTTATGAGAAGTGCTCCCCTCTGCCCATGGAACTGCTTGGCTGAACAGTGCAGCAGTCCCAATCTTTTTACAGAGATCTACCAGCAGATGGTTGGGTTTTGGACCAGCACCATTTCCCCAAGATCAGGGTATATATCTGTGTTTCAAAGGGACTTTTTGTGAGAGCACTATGGAGCAGAACCTTCCAGGGACACATGTGCCTTTGCCCGATTAGCTATTCCTGTAGATAGTGATGGAGACTTGTCTTTGGAGATAATGACCCTATGTGTTCCCCTGGAGTGATGTCTCATGAGAGCTGGAGCCTTCCTGAAGCATTAGAAGATTGTATCTGGCAAACTTACAGGCTCCACTCTATCTCCAGCACTCCTTGCTTGGTTGGGGATATAAGGGAGGTGTAAACCTCAGACGATTGGCGCTTAACAATCCAAGGAACTTCTGAATGGAGTCATTCTGGGGGTGACCAACATCCTCTCAATGGGACATTAGGTGTAAGTAGTTTCCCTTTGGAGATATGAAGTGGGAATTTCCATGCAGTAATGTAACTGACAAATGAGGATAAAGCCCCCACTCAGCCTCAAAGGACATCTGAAGCCTTGACATGTAAGTGGACAGCTGGTGTTAATGGAAGTGTCAAGACAGCTGTTTTGGGGTGGTCGATATTTGGGGGTTCAGAAATACCTTGGCCAAGTATTGGCACAGATGCCAGCTCAGGCTGGAGAGGATTTTTTTGGTGGTCTTTTGTCCCAGAGGGAGAACTGGGCTGTATTGCAGAGTTGTACAGATGCCTATCAAGAAAACATTCCACATCTGGCCTAGACATATGCTGGGAAGGGAGAGTACTAAATAACTGGGGTGAAAAGCCAGAGAGCAGTTGTGCTCAGCTCTGTCCAGGTCTGCACCTGCAACCATTTAGCTTCTTTGCTATCCTGCTTTTTTCTGTTTAGGCTTCCCAAGCAAAGACAGAGGGAAGTGGACTTGGCTATTAAGTGCCTCCCACCCCCTGATCACAGACTGTGCTGGACTGAAAAGTGCAGCATGCAGGGATCAGCCAATCTTCAACAGGCAGCAGGTCACTTCTGCTGTAGGAAGATGTGACAGCTATCAGAGATGCTGCCTCTCAGAGCATCCTTCTGCTGCCATCTCCATTTCCATCCACAGTGGCTTTTGTGCTCAGAAACAGGAGTAACTTACCTCCATACAGATCACAGGGCACTGGGTCACTGTCTTGCAACTGACAGCATGCAGGTCGTGGGACTCAGGAAGGTGGGCAGAGAACACATCCATCTTTCTCACCTTACTGCTGCTATTGCCCTTTATTTTTCTGCTTTTGTGATATTGAATTATTTTTAAAGCCTGCAAGCACTGTTCCTTTCGGTGTCCCAGGAGGTGCAGATAAAAGAAAGATAGCAGGTACTCAGCATGAGTCAGGGCCATGTCAAACATGCTGTGGTCCATAACTGGCTGCCTTTTCCCACTGATAGTTGCTTCCAGTATTGCTGCCTTGAGGGCAGGGGGCATGCTTGGCTGAATGTCTCCTAGTGGGACATTTCGCTGCAGTCTCCACATCTCTAAGAACACAGGCTCCAGGATGGAGTAAGGGGACCTTGGTAAAGATGTTCTCCTACCCAGGATCTAGTGCTGGTCAGACAAGAGACACTGAGAACTGACAGCACTTGCTAACATCAGGAGTGTCTTTGTTGCTTTGCCATGACTGTTAGTGACTGCAAACCTTTTAACTTCTGTTGCTGTCTTTGTTCTTCTGCTTTTCATCCCTAGACTGAGAAAGCTGGATCCTGGAGATCTTTGCTCAGTGATGTGGCTGTTTGGAGGCAGTATTCTGCTTCTGCTGCAATAGCAATGCTGGTGAAGCCACACAGATGGAGTGAGGTAGGTGCTTTCATTCTTCAGGACTCAGCCCCTTCTGGGCCTGGTGCAAAACTGAAGGGAGTCTATTAGCTCAAGAGACACACAGCAGATGCGCACATCACCCTTGGTGGGAGTGGGCGAACTCTAAGCTGGTGCCCATCTTGGGAGATTTTCAAGACCAGACTAGGTAAAGCCCCGAAAAGCCTGCTCTGACTTGACAGCTGAGGTCCTCCTCAGACTAAATTTTCCTGTGATTTGGGGCAACTGGTCCCAAGTGTTCCTGCAGCAGCAGGCTTGGTAGGCGGATGGCCTCTCCAGAGGGTTGATGGGGATTTATGATGAGAGAGGGAAACTCAGCACCAGCAGCCTAAGTTGCCCACCTGCCCCACTCCTTTGTGTCCCTCCTGAGAGACATCACTGCAGCAGTGCTTCCTGAGCTTGCCAGAAAACCAAGGAGCCACTTGTGAATTTGAGTCTTTGAAGTTATAAGGGAGATTTCCTTCTGAAACGTACTCACTTTCTATAAAGCACCTCCTCCATACATTTGTTCTTCCTCCCCTGTTGGCTTTCTTACTTCTGCTGCCAAAAGTAAAAAAATAACCCCTCTGATTCTTAAATTGATTAAAGCAAAAATGACTCCTGGTGAATGCTGACAATTTAGAAGCAGGATTTAAAATAAGAATAATTAAGAAAAGTTTCAAGCTGAGACTATTACTTTTCAATTAAAAAATACTCTTCCTGCATTTCCTAGATGAAAATACATACCAAATTCAGCCCCTGGATATGAATATCACTGTTCCCAAGCTTTTCTTTCAGACATCTGACTGAAGCACGTAACTGCAGTTCTGGCAACAGAGACTCTTCCCTGCTCTCTCCTGTTTCTCATTATTTAGCAGCTAAGGTGCTCTAGCTGAAGCCCGTGGCCAATTCTTTCTCTTTCTCCATCTCTGCTTTTCCCTCCAGGAGCTCTTGGTCTGTGCAAGAGTGAATCCCGAGCTCCTTGGCTCAGCTTAGCAGTGCTGGTGGCTATGGAGTGACCCGTGCAGGTGGTGCTCCAGGTGTGCAGTGGGAGGCTGGTGCTGGCTGCCCAAGCCCCAATGCGCCCTGTCCACGTGCTCTCTGCAGCTAGCGTGCCTCACCTCTGCCATGAATGATGCATCAACGATGGATTATGAACTGCTGTCCCCGTCCTTGGTTGAGCACTCGGCCAGCACTGCGGGCATGGATGCTGAGCAGAAAACCGTCTTTGCCTTTGTCATCTTTCTCCTCGTCTTCTTGGTGATGTTGATGGTGCGCTGCTTCCGCATCCTGCTGGACCCCTACAGCCGCATGCCTGCCTCCTCCTGGACTGACCACAAGGAGGGGTTGGAGAGGGGCCAGTTTGACTACGCCTTGGTGTAGAGGGCAGGGATGGGGCGAGCCTGGGTGCTCCGAGTGCCTCCCACCCCAGCTGGCCCCGGCCCCGGCCCCCCCTTCCTCTGTGGTGTTGCCCTGGGCCAGAACGGATACCGTGGGCAGGGAGGCAAGGTCGGGCGCCTGTCTGGGGTGGGTTTTCTAGGGGTTTCTCTCTTTTCTAAGCACTTTTCAGTTCTCTTTGCAGCCTTCAGCACTCTCAGCAAGATGTGTCAGAGGGGTGATGTGACTCCCCATGGGCCTCGCTGCCCACCGTGCCCTGGGGCAGTGCTGCGTGCTACAGTGAGGGACAGGAGGCAACGGGGCAGGGCATGGCGGGACCTGCCCTCGGCCACAGCCCCCACAGCTCCTGGTCTGGGTAGATCTGCCCTGCACCAGGCCGAGCGTTGGATCCCCACCTCCTCCTGCCTCCTTTATCACCTCTGTCTGTGTCGTCTGGGGAGTGCTGACTGTGGCCCAGTGTGTGTGTGTGTGTGTCCCTGTAGCTGAGCTTTGTCTGTGAGGGGTTTATAGGCACCTGACCCAAGTGTTGGCTTTGTTCCTCTCTGTGTGGCAGTCTCACGTGCCCCCCACAAGTACGGGGCAGATGGAGACCCCACATGCAGCACCCTTCTGGCCTCCAGCCCTGCAGCCTATTCTCCGCTTTACACCATCATGACTGCTCCCTGCCAAACTAGTGGAAATGGTCTGAGCAAGGTGCAGTCATGCAGCCATTTGCAGACCTGCCTAGGAGCCCTGTGGGGATCCCTGCAGGGATCAAAAAACCCCACACAGCACTTGGAAGATGGCTCTCATCCAGCCCAGGCCTGGCAGTACCCAGCAGTGCCTCGCTCTGCAGACTGCTGCTCCAGCAGGACCTGGGCAGCCTGAGCGTGCTCCTGCATCTGCCTAGCAGAAAGGCTGTGTAAGCAGCTGAGGGGAACTACGGCTGTCCCCATAGTGGGGGAACCTGACTACAGGAACCTCTTGAATAGGGGTGCTGCAGCTGGCCGCAGGGCTAACTAGCAAAAGCTGTGGTGGGGTATGGCTGTGGGCTGGCAAGTTGTGTGCTAAGGGATCTGAGCCTGTGGGGGAGAACTTCCTCCTGCTCCACGGAAATAAAGCTGCACTGTGCTAACCCCACGCGGCTTTTCCTCTGCTCTGTGATGCGTCCCATTGGGCACTGGGTTGTGTGGGTGCATGTCATTGCTGGGAGTCCCTGGGGTCACATGAGCACTGGGACAGGGGAAGGTGCAAGGGCTGACTGCTAGGTGCTGCAAAGCTGCTACACTCAAGGGCAGCTTCGGGCATTTTATGATCCTGTGCCACAGAGTGAGTTCTTCCCATGTCTGTACCAGGGAAACAGCGAGTTACACCTACATAGCACCTTGCTCTCATAATGCTTCTGCCTGGTCTGCTGGCACGTGTGAAACAGAGAAAGGGACATACATGGAGAAGGGGGAAGTGGCATATGGTGAACATGGGAGCGATGAACCCTGCAGCACTCTGTGACCCCCCAGGCCACCCCCAACCCCACAGGGCAGCAGTGCTGACGGGACCCAGGCTGGCATATGCTGAGGTGGTCAAGCTTCCTATGCAGGTGGGTTGCTGCAACGTGAAGACCTGAAGTAGCTGTTGAAGCAGGTTCGAGAAAATGGACAAAAATCTCTGATGACTGTCCATCACAATGAAGAAGAGATACAGTGTGGCCTGGAAAGAGTGAAGAACGGTGGAGAACATCACCAGTGGAACACTTTTTTCAGATGGTCACCAGCTGCTACTAGAAGCATCAACACAGTGCTTCATCCTGTTGTTCTTTTACTAATATGCACCACACCATGCCTTATTTTGATAATTACCCTGTACATGAAATTTTGGAATGTGGGGAAAACTTATTTGCCATCCCACGAGATGTATATGCAACTGATGTGATTGATAATCCCCACAAAACACTCCTCGTTCCTTCCGAATATCATGCAACTTGAGTGACTGCAGTCACGGAGTGGAGTATGTAGAATAATTGCTTAAGGTGTAGCATTGTTCACTGGAAATTAAGATGCAGATTGTCCACAGGTGTACAAGAGCAGTGGACAGCCTGTATGCCACTAAAAGGCATACTAGGTGAAGTGGAATGGCCAAGTTCAGTGACCCACAGTAGTTCCCTAAGCAGGATGAGATGTTGGCAACATCAGAGTCAGTGCATCAGTTCTCCTCAGAAAAACAGTGCTGGTATGGGGACTTGGTTCAGCAAGTCCTTGGACACTGACTCCCACAGCATCCTTATAACAAAGCTGTGGAAGTGTGGAGTAGATGAGTGGACGGTGAGGTGGGCTGAGAACTGGCTGACTGGCAGAGCTCAGAGGGTTGTGATCGATGGAGCAGAGTCCAGTTGGAGGCCTGTACTTAACAGCGTTCCTCAGGAGTCGGTGCTGGGCCTGGTCCTGTTCTAAATCTTCATCAGTTACCTTGATGAGGGGATAGAGTCCACCCTCAGCAAGTTTGNATGTAAATATTCAAGGAGCAGGAGGCAAAGGAACAAAGCTGGACTCTTCTCTGCAGTGTGTGATGATAGGATGAGGGAAAACGGCCACAAACTGTAGCATAGGAAGTTCTGCACAAATTTGCATGGGAACTTCTTCACAGTGAGGGTGATGGAGCACTGGCACAGGCTGCTCATGGAGGTGGTGGAGTCTCCTTCTGTGGAGACGTTCAAGACCCACCTGGATGCCTGCCTGTGCAACCTGGGCTGGGAGCTGCTTTGGCAGGGGGGGTGGTCTAGATGATTTGTGGAGGTCCCCTCCAACCCCTACAATTCTGTGATTCTGTGGTGATGCTAAACTACTTAGCCAAGTCTGTCATCTTTTTGACAAAAAGCCATCCTTTGGTGAACTTTGCTCATTGTATGCTTATCATAATACCAAAATACACCTCCATCCCTAAGGCTTCCTGCCTCCAAGATGTGACCACCCCTCACTGAGCATATGCCCTGGGGATGTTCACAGCCAGGTTGGATGGGAGCTCTGGTCATCCTGATCTGGTGGTTGGCATGCAGCCCACAGCAGGGGTGTTGGAAGTTGGAGATCTTTTAGGTTCCTTCCAACCCAAGCCAGTCTGGCTCAAGAAGGATGGAAGATTGGGGTAGATCCCATTGCAGACAGGTCAGGCACAGACCATCTCTGGTGTTGGGTAAGGTTTGCACACTTGGCTGTGCTGAGTTACTCCCTAAGAAACTTAGTAATCTCTATGGAGCTGTTTTATACCTTCATGTGCTGGTGGTCAGGCTGTATTACTCTTAGTTCTTTGCACATACTTCATATTATTCTTGGTTAACCTTACACACTTTGCAATCCAAAGGAAGCTGTCAACTGTTGCTAGTAAACTACACTGTTCACTAAGCCAGCTGTGTGAGTTTTGATTGGATGTGTCCAAAAATCCTTCAGTGCTCCAGCCGTGTGTAATAGCAACGAGACCAACACAATGAGAAGGTGTTAAAAAGAAAGAAGAAAATGAAATACTCATCTGCCTGCGAGGATCTAGGCTCACAGGAAAACACTCCACAAAGGAGGGATCTCCAACAAGAGATCCTTCCTCAGTGGCAGTCAGACCTTAAATGAGGTCTAAGAGGGGTGCAGCCTGGCTCCACCCCTTCCAGTCACACAGGTGAATTCCCTTCACCTGTGCTCCCAGCAGTTCTGTGTAGCTCTGATTGAACACTGCCAGACAAATGGTGAGGGGGTCATGAATCAGCTCATGGAATGCTGTTGGATGAATCAAGCAGGGTGCTACTTGTGAATCCACGATTGGAACAGTTCATGTGTTGAATGCGCCTGGACTTACAGTGCCAAATGGGATCACTCAAAATATTATCCTTTAATTTAACAGCAACACAGCCTGACCCAGTAGTGTTCGATGTTGCCCAGTGCTGCACTGAGCAGTACAGCTTCTATTCTCTGTTTGTGGGCTGCTTTGCATACTGCAAGGATGCAGTGCTGTGTGCCCTACTGCCATCACACTGCTGCTTGTCTATTTCTACACCTACCACCACCCTGCCTATGCTGCACTGCTTGCTTTCCTGTAGCCACGAGCCTCTTGCACCTCAGTGAGATGCTTATGCGGTCTGTGCTTGTGTTTTTGGGATGTGTTCTGTAGTTGTTCCCTCTGAGTTGCTGACACTGTGTGCACACAGTTGACCCTCATTCCCCATCACACCAGCACGTTACTTTGTGCTGCTTGTCCTATGCAGGTTTCCTTTTGGCTTTGTTTCCTGCCCAGTCGTTGAAGGGCTTTGTGTCAGCTGCTTCCATCACCATTAGCTTCAGACAGAGCAAGGTAGGGGCTCTACTCTGCTCCACACTCATCCCATCTCCTGGAGCCGTGCCAGCTGCTTGGTGATGGACCTTTTGCTGGTAGCACTGTGACTGTTCTGGAGCTGCAATGCTTCCTTCGTCATTCACCAAAATCAGTCTCAGAACTGCAGTGCAAGGCTGTGCGAAGAACCAGGGGACAGGGACTGGAGGGGAAGACTCCAGCAGAGCTCCATGGGGTGAGCTGGAGGCATCTCAGGTCCTGGGGATGGGGGAGAACCTGCTGCATGGATCCTGCCCACCAGAAGGGTCCTTCTTCTCTGTTCCCAAAGCTCACAAGCCCACCCATGCTACTAGGGTCCTCCTCCTGGCCCTGCAGTGAGATGCTGCATTTTGCTGGTGATGCATTGAGCTGTTGCCCAAGCTTTTTGTACGGCTGCAGCAGGCAGGAGGGGGCCCTACTGGGGGCCAAGGGCTTCCGGGACATCATTGTTCCCATGTGGCAGTGGGGGGCTGAGTGCTGAGCACTCCCTGCTCCTCTCCTTGCAGCCTCATGGAATGTTGACAGTCACTGCCATGGGTAAGGCTGTAAGCAGGGGGTGTCCCGTAGCCCCTCCTGGTGGAGCCTGGGTTTTGGGGGGCCTTGTCCTCATCCTCATGGGGACACAGCGTGGGGCAAAGCACAGACACAGAAGCTCCCAAGATGAGCCTGGCTCACAGGGCAGGATGGGCTCTGTCTCAGCCCCAGTTCCCACATGAGTGTGTGGCAGCAGTGACACAAACCAGGCAGTTTATCTGCAACCTTTCTTCTTCCCCACTGCAGGCTTTGCCAGTGTCCTCACCCCTCTGCTACATCCCCAAAGCAGCACTGGCTGCCATCATCATCTCTGCCATGGTCCCCATGTTTGACACTGGGATATTCAGGACAACCTGGAGGAGTAAGTGTGAGGACAAAAGCGGCCACAGTACAGGAAGGTGATTTTGTTGCCCTGAAGTAGGTGGTGGATGTGTATGGGGCTACTGGCTTAGAAAGAGGGGAGCAGTAACTAGCTCAGCTGCCCTGACTGGGGTCAGCACAGCTTGATAGCTTACACTGGTGCATCCTTGTAGCTTCTAAATGGTCAGGTACCCAGCCCACACGTGACAGATGGCATTTAAAGAGCTGATAAATAGCTCTATTCAAAGTCAGCTCTCAGTGACTGAAACTGGATCACCACTGGAACCAGTTCCCTGCCAAGGAGAGGTTGTCAGCCTCAGCTGTTCAGCTTTAGAAATGTTTTCTTTTAACAATGATAGAGATATTTTTCTCTCTGAAATGTCATGCTTTGAAGTAGGTATTCCTACTCAAAAAGCCCTTCAGAGCTTAAGGCAAATTAATAAGTGCTGAGGAAGTTTTAAGCAGCCAATTAAAGAGTTATGAATCACCCCAACCTGTGGTAGGACCTCAGCTTGTAACTTGCTCTGTCCTTTTCCATGTTTTAGGGTATTGTGGTTAGGTTGCAGTTGGACTTGATGGTCTTGAAGGTCTTTTCCAACCTGAGCAATTCTGTGATTCTGTTTCACCAAGTAGGTAATAGACACTCAAATGCCTCCTGCAGTAATGACAAGCAATAGAAAATCTAAGAACAGGAAATTGAACTAGTTAGTAGCTTTATCGTATAGAGGAGAAATCAGACCTGTCCCTAGTGCTCAGCTACATCTCTCCAGGTTTTGGCTTTGGGTATGACCATACTGAATCCTGGCAGCTAGTAAACTGTCAAAAGGAGTTTATATAAAAACAAAAACAAAAAAACAAAAAAAACAAAAACAAGAAACAGAAACCCAGCAAAAATAAAAAACAACTAGTTCACTGGGCTGAGGTCAATGACATGGAGTTCAACAAGACCAAGTACCGGGTCCTACACTTTGGCCACAACAACCCCAAGCAATGCTACAGGCTTGGGGCAGAGTGACTGGAAGACTGTGTGGAAGAGATAGACCTGGGGGTGTTGGTCAATGCTTCTCTGAACATGAGCCAGCAGAGTGCCCAGGTGGTCAAGAAGGCCAATGGCACCCTGGTTGTGTTGCCTGCAGGAGGAGGGAAATAATTGTCCCTCTGTACTCAGATCTGGTGAGGCTACACCTTGAGTACTGTGTTCAGTGTTGGGCCCCTCACTACAAGAAAGACATTGAGGCCCTGGAGTGTGTCCAGAGAAGGTTAATGAAGCTGATGAGGGGTCTGGAACAAAAGTCTTATGAGGAGAGGCTGAGAACTGTTGTTTAGTCTGGAGGAAGCTCAGGGGTGACCTTATTACTCTCTACAATTTACCAAAAGAAGGTTGTGGTGAGGTGGGAGTTGGCCTCTTTTCCCACATAACTAGCAATGGGGCTAGAAGGAATGGCCTCAAGTTGCACCAGCTAAGGTTCAGGTTGGATATTAGGAAAAATTTCTTCTCTGGTCTTTATGGAGGTGTGTATCCTGCAGAGTCCTCTCGAAATGCTCTCTGCCTGCCCTGAGGCTTTCAATTTATATTGCTAGTGCTGTGTTATGGCTGCACGAGTAAACTTGTCAGTGACCTTGCCATTTGGGTGTGCAGTGATGGGTGTTCAGCAACTGGTTTGCACCCTGAAGAATCTCATGCCTGTGTTGTGTGTGAAGCTGTACAGGATGCTTCCTGGCAAGTGGGAGTTTGGGCAGGTGTCTCTTGACTTTAAAAGTAGTTCTTTATTTTGAAAGCAGCACATGACCAGTGAAACAGACCACTGCTTGCATAAAATTCACTGGGAGCTTTTGAACCCTCATTTATTTGTCTGCATCTTGTTGTAAAAATACAGATGCAACTGAGCTGCAGGGAGCCAGAGACCTTGTGTGCTTTCAGTGGGCTAGTTCTGGTTTGCTTTTGCCTTCTGCCAGAACTAAAGAGCTTCATCTGACATTGGCTGGAGAATTGCTCCCTCTCCTGCCTCATGTGGAAGGAGACAACCTGCTTTCTCTTGGGGTTGGATAAGCTTTAGGGAAGGCACACTCTGGTTATAAGCAGTTTCTCTAAAACTTGTCTGCCCCTCTGCAGCTGCTCCACAGCCCAGAACTTACAGCACAAAGAAACACTGCTACCCAGCACTGGCCGTGATTTGGTGTAGCAGCCCATCTTGACCCCCTCAAATTCATCAGTAGTGGCTTTTTTCTTCACTTCTGTGTTGGTTTGGTTTGGAGGTCGGCATATACAGAGTGCTGCATAGTGGGAATGCAATTCCAACTAGACGAGAACAGAATACTTGAAGTTTCATGAATAAAACACATAATCATCTTGGAGGCTGTCAGATTACTATTTACTACTTGAACAGCAATGTCTGCCATATCCCCCCTCATGTGGGGAGGGCTTTAATGCAGTCCTGCTGAAGCTTGCTGATCCAATAACCAATTGAAACCTTGTAAATGCTCAGCCAATACAGTCACTCTTCTCTCTTCAATCATCAGCTCTTCTTATTCAGGTCTGTAGCAGGAACCCAGCTGTACAATCTACCCATCTGCTTCTGGCTATTTTCAGAGAGGTCAATGCCCTGTATTGATTTAGTGACTCAAATCTTCATACCAAGCAGCAGGTAAGATCATTCTGGGGGCTTGTGACAAACATGTTTCACTGACAAGGGTGAGAGAGATGTAAATCATTGGTGGAAGAATGTTTTATTCTGGTTATGCCTTGATCTGGGCAAATGTGTAGTGTTTTCAAAGCAGGGGAAACATAGCATGGGAAGAAGCTGCTAGTCCTCCTCAGTCTGATGGACAATATATTGCTGGTTTTATTTCTTTCAAATATGTGCTTTCAGTAAAGTGATACTGTGACAAAGTTCACCTGAAACTCTTCACTCCTGAATTCTCCAGACTTGCAGAAATTTGCAGCGTCTCTTGTGATGTCATCTGTTCTGACAGGGGATCCTCAAAATGTCAACCACAGTGGAGCACTAATTGAGATAGTTGTTCTTACTACAGTTGTCTTGCTGTGCAGGCAGAGCCCCATCCTGCAGCACCTGAGGAATTTGGCATTGTCACCATGCACCATGGTGTTAAAGAGATGTAACACAAATGGTAGTTCAGCACATTGATAGCTCTTCCATACATCTGCTGGGTCCTCTATAATGTAACCTCAGCACCAGAAACACCAGCTCATTGTTTTAGTTGTGAATTACTGATGTATGAGTATTTCAGTGATGCTGGGATTAATTAGTACAGTACCAAGCTTTGGACTGGTACCTTTTCCAAATAATTCTGTGCATGGAGCCATATCTGACAAATACTTATACTGATATTTGTGTGAGCAAGACTGAAAGTACTTGACTGATCACAGTGTGGAAACCTGTGTATTCCAGAGGATAAACGTCTCATGGAGCCATAGGCTGTTAAGATGGAATGATCTCCTGCTCTGCTTCTTCTGGCTGTCAAGACTTAAGGAAACATGCTGATCTCCACCAGGGACATGGAATCCAGTTCAGGATGTCTCAAGAGTACATATGCAAGTCTTGACAATACTGACAGTTTAAAGAGTAGAATTTGAAAACTTACACATGCATCACACTCTTTATCTGCATGACCCCTCCTTTGAGATGCCCTCATTCCCCATTGTAGAATCACAGAATGGCTTAGGTTGGAGAGGACTCAGATCATTTAGTTCCAAATCATATGCCATGGGCAGGGTTCCCAGCCACTAGGCTGCCAGGATCACATCCAACCTAGCCTTGAATGCACCCAGAGGTGGGGCATTCACAATTTCTCTTGGCAACACGTTCTGGCAACCTCAGCACCCGCTGAATAAAATATGTCTTCCTAAGTCCCCACTCTTTTACTTTAAAGCCATTCCCCCTTGTCCTATCACTATCAGATCATGTAAAAAGTCAACTCCTCTCCTGCTTGGCAGCTGGAGGGCTGCAGTGAGGTCTCCCTGGATCCTTCTCTAAACTAAACAAGACCAACTTCCTCAATCTGTCTTCATAGGAGAGGTGCTCCAGCTCTTCGATCATCTTCTCAGGCACTTCTCTGGTCCCGCTCCAACATCTCCACATCCCTCCTGTGCTTGGGCAGCACAGGCTTGGACACAGTACTCCAGATGGGGCCTCACAAGGGCAGAGTAGAGAGGGACAATTACCACCCTACCCTACTGGACACCTTTCTCAGGCCTTCCAGGCTGCAAGCACACACTGCTGGTTCATGTCCAGCTTTTCATCCATGAGGACCCCCAACTCTTTCTCCACAGGGCTGCTCTCAATGAATTCTCCTCCTAGTTTGTAAGCATATCTGTGATTGCTTCAACCCTTGGCCGTGGCAGAGATTTTGGAACTAGATGACTTTTAAGGTCTTTTCCAGTTTAAACCATTCTGTGCTTCTATTAAAACTAGGAAATAAGTCAGGAAGAGGTCATTTATCCAGTACAAAGCAATTTTCTAATTAACCAGGTAAAACCTGGATTTCTGCTTCATTCTCTCTCTGTTCTTAAACTGGAATTCAGAGTTATCACTTTGTTTTTTGCTTGTGTGACAAGGCTGTGGAGATTAGCTGCTGTCTTCACTGTGGTTCTGAAGCTGGAGGGCAAAATCGTAAGTCATTGCCTGGCTTTCAACAATTCCAGTATGCTTTGATCATTAACTTTCTTGGTGCCAAAAGATGTAGTATTTGCCTGTCATGTTTTCAGGACAGAAGATATTCCCTGCCTGAAAGGCTGCATGTGGGGTTTTCTGTTATCTTACACATTGGCCTCCAGGAGGTGGAACAAGCCATGAAGATTGCTGGTATAACTATGGATTTGCAAAACCTACATTAAAATAAGTGCTTGTCGAGCTTCTAGTTTTAAGGTTTTCAACTGTCTGCTCATCCAAGCTGATATAAGTTATGTGGTTTTATACTAACATATAAAAAAAGGCTACATTTTCTTAGATTATGGAGACTGCAGTACTTCTACCAAAACTCCAAGAGCTATGATAATTGCTCCCTCCTTGATTACCTGGATTTGCTCTTCCTGTCCTTGCAAAACAAAACAAAACAAAAACAAAAACAAAACAAAACAAAACAAAAAAAAAGCAAGCAAACAAACCCTAAAAACAAAAGACAAAAACAAAAACCAACATTAAAATTGCTAAGTTTGATGGCAGTGGCTTCTCATGTGTTCAGCATGGAGCTGGCTAGTCCTGCCCCACAGGGCTGGGTGTTGCCTCTTTCATATAAAATGTGAGAAGAAGAAATGTCCAACAAAAAGTAGTCAGCCAGCAAAACCATGGAAGTTGACTTACTTGGTCCAAAACTTACTGAAAATCTTCCTTTTCCTGCAGTATTTTATTTGTCACTTTTTATGTCAATCAGAGACATTACTGGGTATGAATAACCTCATTTGTTTCCTGTCAAGGCACAAGTTACTGCACATACTGTATTTTCCAACAGGAATAATTAAGACAGAACTCAAACTGGCCATGTGGGGATGCACAATACAGAAAAGGACTGGGAATGTCTGATTGACCCATGTCCCCAGTTGTCTTCCTTCTGATACGCTTGCACACATATTTAACATTGTTGGTGGTGGCCACAAAAGATCCTCAGGTATCTTCCAGTAATAGTTTCAAGTGGCCACATGAAATGCAGTTAAATCTTCACATGCTGCTGCCTCTTTCCATCATGTTGCATAGTGACTAAGGCAGTCTTTGAAGATGCAAGACCCAAATTCACTGCCCTCCATGCCCAGGAGTGGTGTTGGTTTCATCATGCAGTTGCATGCACTCGTGTGTTGTTATTTGTTCAAGTGGTAGGAGTCCTTTGGATGGAGAAGAGACTTTCTGATAAGACTGGAAGTTCTGCATGCCTTGTGCTTGATCTGGACATTGTTGGTTATACTCATTCTTGCTGTTTTCCACTCTTCAGTCACTGCAAAATATTATCAAGACACCAGAGTGCAACTCAGCAATCCTCATGCAGCAGCATATTCACAAATACTTGGCACAGCTGACAAAAATTTTGGGAAAGAGTGTGGATGAGACTATTAACATCCTTCACCTTGTCCTAGGCAGCCTCATCAGGGATCTCTGTCAGCACCCAGGACAGTGTAAGGAAAGTACAACCATATCACACCTGCAAGCATTTTAAGGGCAGCAGTTATTTAGCATCTTTTCTAATAGACTCTTTACAACAGGCAGTAGCTGAACTGGTGAGGAAGATGCATAAATTTGAGGCTTGTTTCTTACTGAAGGAGTGAAGAAATTTCAGCTGTTTACTTGCATTTTGGAAAAGGAACTATTGAATAAATAGCCTCATGATATATTGACAGAACTTTATGCAAGCAGAGGTGCTACTCAAAGCAAATGCTGTGTATAATCTATATGCAACCCTTTAAATGCTACCAAGAAGATATTTGATAAAAGAGGGTTGGCAGAGTGTGGCAGAGTAGAATCTGGAGTTCAAGTTGACATGAGTCAGTGCTGTAGAGTGTTTTATATATAACAGCCATATTTTTGTTGTGTGACAGCACAGGTCATTACTCGGGTTCTGTTCCTTGGTTTGTCTTTGCTCATAATCTTACCTTAGACAAGTTGTTTAACCTTTCTGGGGTTAGGAATGACTTGTAAATGTCTGCATCATTCACATAAAAACCTGAGATTACTGTGTACTGTTTTGGATGGGATTCTCACACAGAGAGACGAGGTGCTGATTTACTGCAAAGTTGTGCAAGTTTGGGTGCCAAGAGATCTCCTGCAAAGCTAGCACACTCCAGGATTTTTTTGTGATGCTTTTTGATACTTGTGGCTACACAGGTCTCTGGTTGCAGGGAGTGCCAGAGCCTGCTGCTGCTGGAGGAAGGTGGCAAGCAGTTCTCCTGTGTGAGGTGTGAGCAGGTGGAAGATCTGCTTAGCATGGTGACAAAGCTGAAAGAGGAGGTTGAGTGACTAAGGACCATCAGGGACTGCGAGTG
>VXAB01013516.1:0-16853 GCA_013399175.1 Odontophorus gujanensis
AGCAGCAGCAGCTAATTTGATGAATTACCCCCTCCTTCCAAACTTTACTTCTGTATGATATCATATGGTATAGAATATCTCTTTGGTCAGTTTAGGTCAGCTGCTCTGCTTCTGTCCTCTTCCTACAACCCTGGTAGGGCAATAGGAGAAGCTGAGAAAACTGATATATCCTTAGCTCTGAGCAGCACTGCTCAGTAACAATAAGAAACGTGGGTGTATTATCAACACTGTTCTTCTCCTAGAACCAAAATGTAGCATCAAACCAGATACAGCACAGTTTAACTCAATTAAGAGCTTAGAGGCATTCTAAGTCAAAGCTTCCATCCAGCCCACCATGCTGCCCATTTGTGGTTTGGACCTCCACAACACCCTATGGAAGTAAGTTCAATAATTTTAATGAAACAGTAAACTGATCCCTACGTACAGGGATAGTTCATTCTTTTAAGGCACCAGCTAATCAATATAATTACTTCCTCCATGCAGCATTTACAAGCTACAAAGGAAGAGGAGGATAACTGGCTCTACCCACCTACACTTTAACTTCACAGTTATTTTATGTACTGCACTCAGGGCCACCTATATCCATATACAGTCAATGCACTGTAATGTGTTACATCTCCTCTTTAATCTTACCAGATGCTGTCTGCAGAGTTAGTCCAGTTGGTACATGTATGGGATAAGCAACACTGGAAGGGAGAGTAAGAGTTGCACATTTTTGTGAAG
Source organism: Odontophorus gujanensis (assembly GCA_013399175.1). NCBI lineage: Eukaryota > Metazoa > Chordata > Aves > Galliformes > Odontophoridae > Odontophorus > Odontophorus gujanensis. Next base: position 724 of record VXAB01013516.1, read on the forward strand.
CACCCTAAGAAACACAAGAAGTTCGTAAGTAACAGCACATACCTTCTTCTGTTAGGGCCCTAAGTGTCACAATTAACATGCCTATGGGAAGAACAAATGAGAGCCTTTTTGTAATCACCTTTACTGAAGAGATGCTTCAGATTTTATATATATGTGTGCAGATAGAATTAATTGCAAAGACAATGGCTTGCCCCAAATGATTTCTATTCTCCAGATATCACATACCATTACTTAACAAACCACTTTCACGCAGACCCTCAATGAACACATAATTCAGAACAACACCTTCCCAGTCACAGCCTCTTTTACCTAAGCTTATGCACTCTGAACAGACTCCTCACCTCAGCCTATGAAAAGACTTGATCATTCTCTTTTCTCTCAGAAAGAAAAGGTTTGGATATAAAATTCCCTTTCAAACTAGCTGTTCCGGGGAAATGGACATTTTAAATCTGAGAACACACAAGTTACAACACCTTCCCAATTTTGTATCTCAGCCTGGCAAGCTCATTATTTGGAGGCTCAGAAGGCACTCAGTATGTTCATCATCCTCTGGCAATACCTCTGCCCTAACAAGATCTTCTGTGCCAAGAAGTGGGAGCCTATCACTCCAAAAACACTACTGTCCAATTTCTGTCTCACAGATAACTCTGCTTCCATCTTCACTAGTGGCAGCATGTCCCAACCACACGTTACTTCTAACACTCAGTAATAATGAAGTTGTTGCACACCTGCACATTTTCAATACTACCAATCCATGGGCTAAATCCGTGCAGCACATTTTCCAACACACTTCTGGCTGCATTGCTTGCAAAACCAACCAGTACATCCCCATCCTTTTTCCACTGCTCAGACAGCAACTGAGCTCCCCCCTTCCATGAACTCTTAGCTTTTGTATGGTTTTCATCCAAAAATAAAAGCCAGCTAGACATGACACACTGAGTTGCTTCAGCTGTGGATTTTCTGCCAACAAGATTCCTGTTCCCTTGCCTACCATACCATGCTCAAATAAAACAGTTATGCGAAACACTAACTCTTTCTCTAAACACCGTTCTAAATGAAAATATTCATATTTCCCTCCCCACAAACCTGTTAACAACTGATAGATATAAGTATTTAGAATTCAGAATAATCAAAACAGAAAAAAAATCACTACAGCTACATACCGGATCTGCAGCCATGAAATGCTGAAAGCCTCCTCCAGTTGGGATAATTAAAGAAGCTATTAAGAATGGAAGAAAAAAAAACTTAATTAGAAGTAACATTTCAGAAACAGTTGAACACCTACTTATTTACAACATGCAGTCCTGAAACTAAGGCAACCCAACTTTAGTTCATACTTCATTTGGGTTAGGCTAGATAATCCTTAGAGGTCCCTTCCATCCCCTACAACTCTGTGATTCATTAGATGAACAAATAAGCATATCTAAAGTTCCTGAACATACTTCCTTTTATATTGCTTCAAGCTTATGCTGTGCACAGGGGATCAGGTTATACCTTGATTTGTAAAATTGAGATTTTGTTGTAAAGGTATTCCTATTCAATGAACTTAAGAAGTTGCAATGTAAAAGCTAAGTATGCCATTTCTATTTATTAATTCAACCAACATATATAAAAAAGCACTGTCTTGGCAATGTGAATCAAAAATAAGTGTTTTTTCTGTTCAGCAAATATCCAAAAGTGCTATAAGTAGGAACAGTAGAATGGGTATAAAAAAGCATTAATACTGACTTAAAAGACAAGTCAAAGGGAAAAAATCTTGGTAGCTTCAAGCACAGAAGAATCTACGCAGTCTAACTACTTTGAGAAGATAGAACAGTTCAAACCCTATTTAACAAAAAAGAAAAAATTAAAAGTTCACTGAATTCAACAGATTTGACAATGCCTTAATATCAGCAGCCTTTCCAAAACATAGGATTAACTATGTTTATTAAACATAAAGCTTCCAATAGCTAAAAGAAAAAAAAACCTCAAACCCATTTCCCCTTATTTATCCCATGTTATTAAATGTATCTGTGACCAAAAACAGTCCTTTCAAATAAGACTGTAAAAAATAAACAGATGAGTGGTACCTGCATAGCCTTGAAATGTTCTCCAAGGGCACAAGCACTATGACACATTTTCATTAAACAATCACACATGATTTTTGTTCTTTGTTGGGAAAGGTTTTAGTCCTCTCTCACAAGGATAAGCCTCAGCTGAGTACATCGTTCTACCATGAGATTACCATAGCAGCCAGGTGGACTACTGAAGCCTTAATCAAGGAGAGTTAACTCCTAGTGGCTGAGCTTGGGTGAAAGTCACATTCTTCTGTGCATTGCGAATGCTGTTCTTAGGACAACTAACTGAAATGACAAACCAAAATCTTACACTCCATTTGAGGAAGGGCTTGAATTTTATGCTGTTCAGAACCAGACTCAACTCCAACACAACAGGGCACAAACACATCACATAACCCCCAGCACACATTGTGCCACACATCATAAAGGATGCAAAGTCTTAACACATCTGTTGAATTTGTAACTGAAGGTTCACGTTTCTGAACTAGAGGTAAGACGACTAAAATTCTCTTTGTGCTTCCCTGCTAGAAATGAACAGCAGATAAAGTGCATTAAGACATACCTGCAGAATTCTAAACAAAGTTTAATTTTTCCTTTACTGGTTAAGACATGCTTTCAGAGCAAAGACACACTGTCCCTCAAGATGCTAGATATATTCAAAAGCATTGCAAAGACCATTACAACATCCTCAAGTCTTCCAAAAGACTCTTAAACTTGTAGGTACTGACCTGATGAAGCCTGCAAAACATGATTAAAATTGGGTGGCAACTGTAGAGTTAAGTGTGAAGAATGGTGGCTATGTCTGAAGAAGCCATCTATTGCTTTAGACTGCATCACCTTGGTTTCCCAAAGCTGCAAAGAGAATATTAAGGTCAACTGATATCATGTTTAAATCCACATCACATATATGAACCAGGTATTTCCAGTTTTTCCAAAAATAGAGAATCATAGAGCATTCTGAGATAGAAGCTACCCACAAGGATCACTGAGTCCAATTTTGAGCTCTGCGTCACCCAAACCCTATGTCTGAGAGCACTGTTCAAATGCTTCCCGAACTCCAGCAGACCAGGGCCATGCCCTCTGCACTGGGCAACCTGCTCCATGCCCACACCCCTCTGGGGCAGAGCCTTTCCCTAACCCCCTGACCCTCCCCTGATGCAGTGCTCAAGGTGAGGCCACATAGCACAGAGCAGAGCAATCCCTTCATTCAACCATCTAACAGTGCTGTAAACTGCACTAAACAGGTTCCATACAATAAACATGGCTACAGTCATTACTAGAGTTTGACTTCCAGAAGCCCAATTCAACATTCATAGAATGAATATCTATAAACATAAGCTAGACAAAAAGTTGACATGGTTTACGAGACAGAGAAACAGATAAGCACACACACAACATTTATTAATGCATGGAAAACCAACAAACCTCCTTCAGGTTTCTCAAAACCTGTTTATCAACTCCCTCTTCTGCAAAGAGGTCCTGAATACTTTCAATCACATCTTCAATAACCGACCTGTAGAGTTTAGGCTACACCAAAAGAAAACAAAAATAATAATTTTTTTCAAATTAAGATACACATCGATATTTGAAGTGATAACATCAAGTCTAATCTGGCCACATAAACTACTGTTACAAACTACACAACATGACTGAAGCAGTTTAATGCAGGTATTCTACCAAGTGCCTGCAAGTGTACCAGAAACGTAAGCTCACTTGTTGCTTTAAGCCTGCAGGACCCAGGATCATTCTCTTCATCTGGGACAACAAACTGCCAGATAGTTGCTAAGTTATGGTGATTTTATCTCTTTAGTTATCAGTATAAATCACTCAAATTATGTTACAATAGGGCTTTAGCACAACATTTTATTAATTTGTCCTTGTCTTGGAGAGCAGACCAGCCACACACACACACTTTGAGACACAGCCATTCAGATCTAAAGGGAAGTTAGCAAGCTTTGGGCAGCTTAAGGTTCACTACCTGAATACCATGCTGATACAAGGCAAAAGAGGAAGTTACTACATCTACAAAACTTCAGAAGACACCAAGACTTGCACTAAGCACAGCTTCAGAGCGAGGACAGCTATTTATTGTACTACACATTAGGCAACAACTCCTTAAAGCAACTGTAGAACACGAGCACTGCTTTCAGATTAGCAAAAAGCAAACTGTGACCAGGAGGAGGGCACCCTAAGCAGCCCCATCCTGTCTCCCTGGCCAGCACCCACCCCACCAGCCCGGCAGGCAGCCGCTTTTCCCCATCCCACCGCTCAGAGGAGCGACTGAAGCTCCTCACCAAGGGGTTGCCGTGAGCCATGGCGGCAGCCGCCTCCATCCAGCCCGTCCTCCTTTAAGGCGCGCCGTCGCCATGGCGACGCGGCCTGGTTATCGCCGGCCTCACCCGAGCCTGGGAGAAATGGCGAAGGGCCGCTGCCATTAGCTCCTCGTAAAGGAGGAATTAAGCAGAACCTCCAGCAGCTGCTGGCTGGAGTAATTACCGCTTTGTGAAGCTGTGCTGCTCTGCGGTTGTTATTTCCCTGGCTTTTGGGGAGGGCTTTATGGGTTTTCCCCGTGCTTATGGCTCCTGTTGATAGTCTCACAGTAATCGCGTGGGAGAAGGCAGCAAGGGATGTTCAGAGCGAGTGCTGCCTTCACTCACGTAAAAATACACGTTGTGTATTGCTAATGGCCAGAGAAGAAAAATTAAATAACCCCTACCACCATTCCTAGTACAGAGGAAGAGTTGTTCTTTTCTTATCAAAGATGAAATTGTTGGAAGATTATCACATCACGTGAAAAAATTGCTTGGAAATGCTATAACCTCTCTTTTCCACCCAATTTAAAACTGGCCTCCTCCTGTCTGACCTCCCACTGTAACCATCAGTGGCAATTGCAGCCAGCTGTGTCACCCAGCTGGAAGGGGCTCCCAAAGGACCAACAGCACCTGAGGGCATGGGGCAAACCAAAAAGGACCACAAACCTGTTAAAAAAAACAGCTTCCTAGGTGGTTGGGGCAGGCAGGTGAATTTCCCCTTGTTTTTACACATTATTTCAGAGAGGGACATTGAAATGATAACCTTCTGCACACATTTTCCAACTAGAAATTTTCTTTTCCCAGAAAGTACAGATTCTGCGGGCAACATTCAGATGGAAAAATTGGCAGCAATTCAGTAATATGCAAGTAATAGCTCTAAAGGAACTGAGTATCTAGTATGAATTGGGTGCTTTCAAGAAAAAACGTAGTCTAATAGGATATCGGAAAGGCAACGTGGACCAATAGCTAAAATACCAATGCAAAAGCAGACAAGAAACTAAAGCTTTTGTCTGAGCCACTTTGGTGACCTAGTGCAGGTCATCTTGCTGCTCTTTTTCTCCATTTCCTTGCCTGCAAAAAAAAGCAGTGCTATTGTTAAGATTGCTCCACTGCCTACGGATGAAAACTGCAATAGAAAAGCTACTGACTATTATTAGTGACAGCATAAACTGGAGGAGAAAGTGTTTTAAAAAACGTGTGCTTTCCTCTGCTCCCACTGAGCTCCTTTTTTCCTCCCTATCCCTGAAACAGCACATAAATTGCCACACACCAGGTTTCAGCTGAGCACTGGTTACTAAACCCAAGTTTCTTCTTTCAGCTCCGGAGGCCAAAGAGGGACCAGCACCTGGACTGTACAAGGCAGCCAGGGTGCCCAGTTTGGACCTAGAGCTCTAGCAGAAACTTAAGGCAGTCAGAATATCCAGTTTTTGCTCATGGTGGAAAGGAGACTTAGTTTTGAGAGCAGAAGAGAAGTACAGTTGCCTCTAGTGCACAAGTATACCTTGGAAAGCTGGCTAGAAAAGGATACTATCTTGCTCTAATAAACTCTGAAGTCATTCTTACCTCATAAACAGGGAGAAATCTGAAGCTCTCAGTTAAGTAGCAGCAATCTGGTACAACTACACAAATTATTGCTTACATTTGCTGCCGTCTGTTCATGTGTTAATACAGAGATTTACCAATTTAGCAGTTACATCTGGAAAAATGTTAATTATTATCATATATGTAGGAGAATATATATTTTGGTGTTCCTTTGTACACCTCCCATCCGTATGTTGGTGTTATTCTCTCGATTCTGAGGACCTAGAAACATCTTTTTTTTCTTCTTCCTTTTTCTACTTTTAGGTAGCTATGTAGTGCTGTCTGACTTGTGAAGAGAAGACTTGCCCTTAAGCACTGATTTTAAGGCTGGCTTACACAATCTGAAGAATGAAAATATTTTAATGAAAATACTGACAGACCCTTAATTATAAAGCTAGACTAACACCCACAACATTAAAAAAAAATAGAAGCAACATCCATAATCATATTCTACACTGTATTTTTACAAGTGAGACAAAGAACAAATGCAATTTGCTGTTGAAGTAATTTTGCTTTGTAACAGAGATGTATAATGATACTGTCTAGATCTTGAATCAGATGACAATTGCATATTCAGCTGTTCTGTATGCCCTACATCATCACAAGAAAAAGGCAAGCTATGTTGCTTTGCTTATAGAATAATTTGAATAATAGAATGTATTTTTAAAACACAGTGTTCATTTGAAACTGTCTGGGATAGCACATACCAAGAGAGCCATTATTCTCCTGTCTAATTAGTCCTGTCACGTTAGCAGAAATAGCAAGAAGCCTTTAGGATCTCACTGGGCCCTGAAGATTGCAGATGGTGATCCTGCAGCTGGCTGCAACTTATTCATGAGACAGATAAACCTGATACATAGCCATCTATCTGCCAGCATTACCGTACAGCAGTTTTATAAAGGTGAAAAAATGCAGAATGAAAAATGTTTATAAACGAGTTTCTTGCTTACTACAGCCTTTCGTTTATCTAGGGTGTTACAGAGTTCCTTGAACTTAAAACAGTTTGCATATCTGACTTGGGAGCTTGGCTCTGTTGGACTTCTCAGCTTCTCAAATGGAGGTTGGCTTACTTTGGATACGCCCACATGGATATTTGCAGACCATGGCAAATAAGCTTCACCTGCACTTCAAGTTAACAGTGTGTCTCTCTATTTTTCTGTGCCTAACAAATCCAACCAGCACAAGGCACTGTAGCCATACCCTGTGTGTTACATGTTGCCCTTTATATTGCTGGTAAATACCAAAGCCCCACCACCATAGTCGATGTGTGAGTTCCCTTCATCCAAGAGCAGCAGACTACACCTACCCATACTACACTGATACTGCTTAGGAGAAAGTAAAAATAGAGGGTGGGAATACAACTTTCCAAGACACACAGGGAGGTCACAGTGGGCATTGCCTGCTAATCAAGGCACTGGGTTGTCACCTGAGGTCTGGCAACTACCCGATACAATTTCTTTTAGAAATTTCTAGAGAAGATATCTTCTCACTCAGGAGCTGTGATCAGTGCGTCCATTGGACAAGCATGAAAAAAAAAAAAACAAAAAAAAAAACACCTGGTTAATTAAATCCTTAAACTAAATCTTCTCTGAAGAACTATAAAAATATCTAATAATAGCAGTACTTAATACTAATTAGCCACTTTTGATATTGCTGATCTTTACACAGTGTCAATGTCATGCAACAAAATGCAGACCTGTCACAATTTTCATGCTTATGGATTTCCTTAACATTTTACCACGCTCCTAAGAGAAGAAATGCACCAAATATCTTGCCCTAGTTCACAAAAAGCAGTCAGGAACAACAATCATGTTTCATCAGTCTTAATTCAGCTTCCAGTCCAGCACTCCCAACTGTAGTTTCTTTTACAGCTCTCAAGTGTTTTAGAAGCTGGGTTATCAAAAAGATTAGTATGCTGTTCAGATCCTCCTGATTTTTCAGGGTTTTGTCAGCATTTGGGATAGTGATGCTTAAGGGCACCTCAAACATTCATTTACTGGACAGATCTTAATTTATAATTATTTATACTCCTCTTGATACATGACATCTAGGGAAGATTTAATTTTGGATGATGAACCTTTATTATTCATTTAAAAAAAAATACTGTTTTTAAATGCATTACCTCTCGAACAGTCTTCAACGAACTCAGATGCTTGGTAGAGAATGCCCTCTGCTGTTAAAAACTAGTATTGCTGCTGTAGAGGAATAACTGCAGCTCTACGCAACTCTTTCTTAAGGTATTCTTTTACAACTACCATCTCACCCCTCTTACCAAGTAAAAGTAATCGTTCTTAGATGAAAGCGGTTGCAGAATCTGGGCAGTCCTCATGCAGCAGCCCTGACACGGGCAGAACTGTGATTTCATTTGAAAGATATTCTCTAACACACTCCCTTTGTTTTCAGCTGTTGATTTAGATATATGGTTCTCTAGGATCACAACCAATTCTATTAGTAGCATGGTTTTGTTATGAGCTCCATCATTCTTTTGGAGATCTGAGACAGATAAAGCAGGGAACCTGTGATTTGTTCCTCTCCCATTTATGATGTGCAACTCTTGCTTCCTCAGATGACTCCTCTGTTTTTTACCTGATTCGAACCACTTTATCAGAGTAACTGTAGGAAACACTGTCCCTTAACTCAATTTAATGACAAATTTAATGGAAACTGGGGAGCATAGGAAGAGCTCTGACCTGTACAAACACCTGTATAAAAATGGCACTCCTGATGGACTGAATACACCAAATAGTAGCATACAGTTCTATTCTCTAACATGTTTACATGTTTTTATTTGATAGAGAGACAGTAGCACAGGACAAGTGGCGAGGCTGTTTCACACTTTAAGGCAATTCCTTGAAGTGCTGCCCCACAAATCTCTGCCTCACTCGTGTACTTCTCCACTGCAGTTTTACCACTACACTATGAATTGCAGCTCAAGTCAAGAAAAGGTTCGGAAATTTCTGAAAGTCTTCAGTGATTGTTGCTATGTTATATTTGAACATCCCAGGAAGTTTGGAGAAAGCAATGGATAAGGAAACAAAATGATATTGATTGGCTCGCTGTTGTTGTGAGAGTAAGGCAAAGAGCCTGCAGTATATGACCACTAATGGAATAGATAGTTCAGCTTTCTGTGACTAGCATCATTTGAGAGTAGGAGTGACATCGGCCACTCATACACACAGTGCAATTCCTTTTTCTAATGAACTGCAGTACTTGCTGGTACAAGATCAACCAGTTAATTACAGTAAATGTAAAACAAGCTTGATAAATTTTTAGTGAGGGGACAAGAAACTGCGTGTTTGAATTACAGCTTTATTTTTTTAATCAATATGCAATCTACAAAATGTTATTACAAGATCATCAGCATGATCTGTTTACAGTTAAACTGACAAAAATAAAATTATATTTTCCATTAAGAATAACAGCACTGCTTCAGAGTTAACAAAATTATAGCTAAGAGTTACTAACTGCAGCAGTTAGTTACTGTGTTTAGTCAACAAAAAGACAAATAAATGTGAAATAGAGATGTGGACACCAATACTGCAGCTAAGAGGTCTGTCAAATAAAATAAATGCAACTAGAAGCAACGCATGAAAGTACATTTTCAGATGTAGAGTCCTTTTGGACAATTAATATGGATCATAAGGATGACCATGGCCTGGCATCACATTCAATGGAGTGCACCAGCACCCTCATTTCTAAGAGCTGCTGCCCAGGGGCAGCCAGAGCATCATTCCCTGTCACTACAAGGCTTCAGCTTTGACACCCAGTTACACCTCCTTTCCTCTCTTTTGTGCTCTCTTCTGGTTGGAAGAAGTACACAGTGCAGGTTGCTTATTTTCCAGCACCAAGAATCTTCTACTGTGCTTTCTTTGCCTGCCCATTACAACTATTCATTTCTTTTTTCTTTCTTTAAGCTACTCCTTTATTCTTACAGACTTTTTGGTGCAGATCCCATTTTGTCAGCTAAAAGACTTCCATTGACTTCAATGGGTGTTTGAATCCAAAATTACATCAAATATAGTAACACAACTAATATAAGAAACATTAATGCAAAAACAAAGTTTGTCAGTTTGAGCAAACATAATACTTTGTAAATAAAGAAAACACTTTAAAAATAGCCGTTCTCATTGATTTCCATTTAAAATATAAAACATCCCAAACTCTGCTTCTCCTTTGTGAAGGAAACACAGGTAACATCTAATACTGCCCTGCAGTAAATGTTAGTGAAGTGTCTGCATCTGAAGCAAGCGAAACAGTTGGAAGAATTTCAGTGAGTGCAGGTGCTAGCTGCAGGCAAGCAGAGCTCACATACACATGAACCCTGCTTCCTCACACCATGCCAGCATACCTCGTGGGCTATTTAAAGCTCCAGTCCTTCTGCCAGCTGGACACTGAGTACCTCAACACATTACAGCAACTGTCCCTCACTCCATTCCCAACCCAAAATACAGTTAGACAATTTACTGTCCAGATTTCCAAACAATAAAGACCACTACGTTTACTTGCTATCAGCTACTATAGCATTCACAGAAAATGTTAGCAATTAAGTGTTAGACACTGAGAATATTTGTTCAGCTGGTTATATTCAATGGTATCAGAGCACACAGAAAAGGGAAACCAGCATTTCTGCTTTAGATTGTTGCAACAGAATAGGAAGTTAGAATTTGATGGGGAGAAAAGAGTGAACCCAAACTTTCTTTCACTGAACTCCCAATATTCTGTCAGTGAGGCAGACACAATCACCTGCTTGAGGCTGAAGAGGGTAGTTTTTCAGCCTTAGGCTTCAGAAGTTTTGAAAACCATGAACGAAATAGTAACTTTCTTTCAGCAGCATCTCTGTGGAATGGATTCCCTGTGATCCTGATCCCGTTCCTGTTAAAGCTAACAGAGAACCTCACAAGCCTCAGATGGAAAACCTCAATTGTGCCACACAGATAAAGCTGCAGCCTGACCTTCCTCTGTTAATGAGCTCAGTAAGGCAGAATGATCATTGGCACCATACCACCTGATTACCAGGAAAGGAAAATATATAATGCAGCTTTGCAGCTCTGGTATAGCCATGGACTCAAACAAATGGCAGAGCTCTGCCGTGGTCTAAGTACAAAAGTGTTGCCCCAGCATGCACTGTGTCACTCAGTTCAGAAGTACATAAACCAAAATTAAATTTGAATACAATAACCCAAACAGGATTTGAAGGTGCTAATGGCCACTAAAGTCAAAACAGGAATGGAGGATGCAATATCTGAGACATATTTTGGATCTCTACTGTACTCCCATGCTCGCTTAGATTTATGATATCATCTGCCAATAAAAGGAGATAATATAAAGATGACAAAATATCATAATAGCCTTTTTGGGGCTTTGGCAGTGCAATACCCATAAAAGCTTGCTCCCAGGACTTACTACAGAATCTATTACCCATCTCATTCTCAGCTTCCAAACAGGGAGAAAAGTTTATTGTGGCAAACGATGTTCCTATTACAGCCTTCTGTTTCCTCCGACTGGTAATTTTCTCAGTGCATATCCCACATTTTTCAACTTTGGTGGAATAACATTTATCTGTATTTTTACAGTGTTCATATAAACAGTTACAAGCTGTAGAAAAATATAAAGTGAAACTTAGTGCATTACTGTACTTTTGTTCTCCAAAAACTGCCAGTTCAAAGTAAGGATTACTTTAGGAATACTGCATCAAAAAGAAAAACATAGTATTTTTTTTTCCAATTTACTCTATTTCTTTTTTGAAGTGTGAATTACAGCCTGCATAAAATCATTAACGGAATAACAGCGATAAGGTGGAAAAACTTTTCCTAAATTAGAATGATAGGATGTTAGCACATTAATAAAGTATTAGTAGCTATTTGGTGAAGTGACACAGCTTCACTCCCCTTGCAATAGTCCATTCCTGCATTGTTTCCCTCCAGAAATGCCTTTGGCCAGGGGCACGATGAAAATCTCTCACTTCCCATGCATAGTTAGACATGCCCTCTGTCTTGAAGTTCCTTCAGGCAGCTGTGCAGAAGCTCCTGAGGTATCCAGAACAGCATCTGGACCCTGCATCCCTAAAGGAGCAATTGGCAGCAAGTCACCATTTTTTCAATCTATGGGCAAAGCCCTCTGCTGGTGTAAATGATCAGAGCTTCATCAAATGAAATGGGAATGAGCTGATTTACACTTGCAGAGGAACTGCCCCCTCAATTGCTGCAGCAGTGGAGAAAAAAAAAAAAAAAAGACTAATGCTGACATAGACAGAAGCACTGGGAAGGAAACACTCACTGCCGCAGAAAAATGAGGAATATTATTGCAGAAGAAGTTTTCCCATTTTACCAATGAAATAATCACCCTGGTTCTAACTCATTAGTTGAAGTTCTCAGAGAATAATATTACAGTTTGTTCTGTTCACATAAATCGTGGAGAACAGAAACACAGGAGATGCAGGTTTTCAAGCATCACTAAAAAAAAATGAAATTGGTCCTGCTGGACCCTACACAGATGCTGGTGGCAAGAAAGAGCCCTGTCAGTCTTTATTGCTGAGTACTATATGTCCAAGTGACTTGAACTCTTTGAGTAGCGCCGTTAGGTTTCAGTGTGGAATATGAGATTGTTCCCAAGTCATAGATATGCAACGGGAAAAAAAATGCATTACCATCAGTCAAGTAAGTGCTCGCATCCTGCAAACCTTTACAAGTAGACCTTGCTCATACCAGTTTTCCCATGACAGGAACGTGACTTGAACACAAGCCAGTCAAACAAGTGCTGATGTGCAGAACCAAACCCAAAAGGTACTTAAAAATATATAAATATATTCAATGACTTTTTGTTATCCTTAAGTAGGTCATGGTGCTGTTTCTAACAATAGAATTTCCTGTGTAAATACCCTACAATGATGCCTGCTGCCCTCTTTCACTGCATTAAGCAGTTGCCAGCCTTATCTGGATCTTCTCCATCAAGCCTAATCCACTTCTTTTCAATTTCAACCTGTAGTTAGAAAACAAAAGGCAGGTAGAATTAGTAAACAATTGAAAACACAGCAGCAACAGCATAAATAAGAGCTTTGATGCAGAATTAAAACATTTCCAGATCCAACAGATCTCAAAATCACTGCTCCCAAAAATTGATCACTGAGGGAAAACAAGGCTGCACTTACAGTTCTGTTTTTCAGTGCTATCTTTGATCAGATGAGGAATTATTTTTTAATGATTCCTTTGCTGGAATGGTTTCAGCCTTTATTCTCAAGCACATGAAAGGTTAGAATACTGTATGGAACAGGGCAAAGGAGGAAAAGGAAGAAAAAAAAAGAAAGGAAACAGCCCTGAAGATACCTGGCAATTGTAAAAAGCTTTCTGAATCACGTGCTTCTGGGGCTGCACATCACTCTCTAAGCCCAGTGACTTCACTTCTGTTCCTGAGGCACAGGTATCATGCATGACGAACTGCACAGTGGCAAATGGATACCAGTCAGAAGGTATTTCCTGGTCTGATCCAAGCTCCAGTTTGTAGTACAGGCTGTGTGGATGATCTGCACCTTTAAAAAAGGAAGTAATGGACAAACAAGCATAAAAAAACACCATCAGTTAATTATCTTTTTCTTGGTTTCCTATGCATGGTTAATCTGCTGGCAGAATCTCACAGCTCTATTTTTATTAATGCATAGCTGCCTTCCTATGGTAAAAGACCATACATCGAGGGGCTTTTGGAAACCAAATTCAGCATCTTCCTGTTGTGGGAGGGAGGACTATTGTCATGGTTTTATGATTTTTGTTATATTATTGATATTGCACATCATAACATCATGTAGTGTATTGGGAGTTAAAGAGTTAATGCTCTAGCTGCGTGGATCATCGAGAGTCACGGATATCTCTGCCTCAGAAGAGAAGAACTACAATCTCCAGAGGACTGTGTGATGCTTTGTATTTTTATGTGTTTCAGCTCAGAGGGAAAAGATAAAAACTGTCTGCGGTCACGGGACCGGCTCTGTTCCCTTTGGGATGGACTCAGCAGTGGGTGTTTGTTGCAGCCGTCCGCCTTCAGCGTTAGCGTAAGGCCTTCGGTTTATCAGACACTCTCTCTATCTTGCTCACTTTATTTGATCCATTAGCCTCAATTCCAATTAGATTGTATTATATTGTGTTATTTTGCTTTCTGATATCTTATTTAGTAAATTAGCTTTCCTCCTCAGATCGTTACTGCTGTTCTGTTCCTAGGCCCATCTCCCTTTTTCCCTTTCCCCCTTCCTCTTCCCCAGGGCGTGGGCCCATGGGTCCCCTGCCTCAATTATCACGGCACTGGGTCAAACCAGCCCACACACCACTGACAACTGTGAAGAATCAAGCAGTAATGGAGTTGTCTGAAAAAGTATTTTGTCTTCTGAAAAGAGCAGTCCACAAAATAACTCCTGCTTGAAATTTTCCTGGATGAGTAAAGGTCTGATGGTACATGTCCACATGGTCTCAGATGAAGATATAAATGGGTTGTTCCTCTTGGGCTGATGCTAGATAATCCTCTTTCAGACAAGGCATAGGTATGGTTCAGATATCACACAGCACTCAAAAAAAATACATCTGAGCTTGTTTTCCAGCTAACACGCTGCCAGATGCAGAGCACGCTCGATGTGGTCTTGGTGTTGAGATCTGGTAGGTTCTGGGGTTCTTTCTTTCCCCTGGGTTGTAGCCTGCAAAAGTAGAGATTCCAGTTTTGGGATCAGGGTAAGGCTTCTGCCCCGAGTCCTCTGGAGCAGCATCCACTTCACCCTATTAGTTGCCCCAAAACATAGGAATTCCCCCAACACCTATTGCAAAAACAGAGGCACTCACCACATGTAGACAAGTCCCTCTGCCTGTTGGTGGATCCTGGTAGGAGCGAGCATGGAACAACCTCTTCCCATCAGCTGTTGAACATGAAGCAATTGGCCAGCACAGCACTCAGAAGATGATGAACACTGCTTTAGTTTTCACCTAAAACTTGCCAGTCCTCATCACCTCTGTTCCACGAAACTGTTGCTTCCCAGCCTAGTACTACATTGGAGTTAGCAGAAAGAGAGGCTGCATGTACAAAACCTTTTTGCAAAAGAAACAGTAATATTAAATAAACAAGATGTTGGCTGGAAACAGAGAAAATGTGGAAAAATAAGTGGGCCACAGCTGACATTGTGTAAGCCTGTAAAGATGGCCAGTAGAAGGTAAAGCAACATACTATTCAGATCCATGTCTAGCTATGCAAAACATGTCCTTTCAGGCTTCATGGAGACATGACCATCTGGCCTGATTGAAATGAATCACTTCTGAAAGGAAACTGGACTGTTTGGAGAGAAAAATGGAGCTTTTACTGGCTAACTTAGGAGACAGAAATCCTGGGTTTGAGGTGATCAGACAACTTGTCTCTCAGTTCAAAAAACTTGTAAGCTAAATCCTATTTTACATCTGACAACCTGGCTCTCATCTCCAAAAAATACTCCAAATTCTTGCTCCTAGCCTCTGAAAAAATGAACAAAACCAAACAAAAAACTGTCTACGAAATGAGATTCAAACTGCCATCTGACATTCAGGTAGTGCTTCACAAGCCATTGTTAATTTAACTTTGCTGCCTTTATTCACACTACTCAGCACCCAGTCACCCAAGGTAGCATTCAAGCAACCTTGATCTGAGAAGGGCTCATGAATTCAGACAATTTAGGCCATACACAAGGGTCCAAAGACAGAGCTGGCTTTGCAGGAAATACCACAGGCAGAAATTTACATTGCAAGAGACTGAAACACAGCAATTGCAAATATAGTGTTTCCCAGGCTCCCCAGGCAGCACACGTGCACAGATCTTCCAGTGCAAAGACCAGCCCCAGCACTGTGCTGAAACCACAGAACGTTCTCTATTTCTGTATACAAAGTCCTGATTTCACAAACAGCAGATTCATTCAATCTGCAGAAACTTAATTGGATCAGCCTTTCAAAGTCTGAGGCCTTTTAACCTTTCTTCAAGTTATGCTAACGCTTAGGCTCCAAGCTCTCCATTTGTATAACTAAATAAGCACAGGCAGCATTAAAAACCTGCAGTATCTCAGAGCTGACATAGCATTCACTCTACCAGCAGTCCTCCAAGAAAGCAATTTAGTAGAACCCAGTGAATACTAACACATTTCACTGTCTATAAATGGAATTACAGCATGACTGCAAGCAATATTCCCCCC
>VXAB01013516.1:16889-88097 GCA_013399175.1 Odontophorus gujanensis
CCCCCCAGCCTTTTTTAAGCCTTGGACAAAAGCTTTTTGAAAGCAAAAACCTTGGCATATTTTTTCTTGCTGCAATAAACACATTATGAGTGTTTACATATTTCTATTAGTTTGACTGCCTCAAGATTTTTGGCATGCCTTGGGACAGTTCTATTTTTAAAACCTTAAACGTGTGCAGAATACTTGATAAAAAGCTTTAAAATTTGACCGCTAGTGAAATGTTTTCTCAAACACATGAGCATTCCAAGAATACAGATGATTTTGCAAATCTCAGCCAGAGGAATTATTCAAGTGTCCAAAGTTTAAAGTACTCTTGAAAAACAGCATAAACTGTAGGACGCCACAAAAAGAAGGTTCTTACTTTCAAATACCAAAACTCTGAGTTTAATTGCGCACATCTAATCTTAAGGTGAACGCACTGCAGGGAATTAAAAACTCCAGACAACTCATAATCTTCTTTAAAATTGCCTGATTAAAGCTGCTGCCTTGATTTTGCAGAAGCAAACCAATACTACAGGAATATCAAAAGGAATATTAAAAGCGACCCAAAAACACAGTCCTCTAAGTCTGTGGAGAAAACAGCCCCCCTCCCCATTTTTGTTGCTACATCGAGCCAGGAGTTGGAATCCATGATCCTTATGGGTCCTTTCCAACTGAAGATATTCTGTGATTCTATGGTCACCTCCTCTCCAAGCAGTCAGTCAGTCTCGGGGGAACCGAGACAAACCAAACGGACTTGGCCAAAGGTCAAGGCAAAGGAAGAGGAAGAAATGAGATCGTGTTAACACAATGTCCTTTCTGAATTTGACCACTGCAGCATTTGAGTCCTCCCTCCTACTATGTAGATCAATAGAAATGGAAAGGCAAAATTGCTTGAGGTTCTTCTCTGAATGCCTCGATGTGACCCAATGAACAACACTAAAGGCACCAGTATTACAACACAGTGTAAAAGCACTAGTTCTAGCTGTTCTAAACTGTTCTAAAACAGCTTTCCAAGGAAAGGATCAAGTGCTTTCATTCTACAGAAGTTAGAGCAGAATAATATATTCTTCAAGAGTTTGTATACCTTTAGACAACGACTGTGTAGGTCTAGTAAACTTGTAACATGACAAAACATAGGAATTTTCTAACTGTGTAGTTTTGTTTTCCTGCGCCTCCAAATCATGTTTTTGTGCAACTAAAGGGAGCCAACTATTTTACTTTGTGAGAAATTAACAATTCCCACGTGTATGACTATAAATCTAGCTGGTTTTATTGCTGCAAGTACCTACTGAGGTATCGCCATTAGAGAGCAACCAGAATAAAGTGGGAGGCATTCTTTGGCAGTGCAGCTACTGCCACAAACCCATAAATGAGGCAGTAGATAACAGCCTTCGCAGTAGCACAGTCAAGCTGCTATAAGTTCCGACCATGGCACTTTCTAGTTAAAGATTATATCTGCTATTTCTTAAAAGAGACCAGAAAGCCACAGTGCAGAAGTCTCAGTAACTCTCCATTAACTGCATAACACTGGCTTGGCACCACTGTCCACCATAAACCTTTGAAGCTTAAACCCTTCCATCTTTTCTTACTCCAAGCATGAGGTTTACTCAAAATGATGAGATCCACTTTCACGCTACTGCAACCTTATAAATATTGACTCCACTGAACTGGGAAAATGCCCTTAAATTAAAAAAAATAAAAATAAAAAAATTACACAGACAAGCATAAGAGCAATGCAAAAACCCTGAGAAGACGTGCACCCAAGCCCATCAGTTTATAGAGCAAATTATTTACTTGAGTTCTTATCTGGAAGCCTGTCTATCTTCCACACAACGGCCCTGTAGGCACTCTCATATTTTGCCGTTCCAATTGAGACTTGTATCACAGGATCAGATTCAACCTCATGTAAAGAACCAAGGCACTTTCTTCCATTCATTTTTGCTTTTAGGGACTTCTGCCTCTGCAAGTTCATGGTTCAAAGTGCTTTGACCCACTGTGCAGGAACTGGAAAGCGTATCATAACATTCTCGCAGCATTTCACAGAGGGTAACCGTGTTGGGATCAGAGCAGTTGAAGACATATTTATAAAAGCCTGAAGTTCTACATACGCCCCCTGAACCACTACCATTGCCTTCAGAGAGAATGGAAGGTCTTCTCCATGATACTGCGTCCTGAAACGCATTAGCTCCAGCCTACAGGCATCAGGGGGTGTAAACTTGATAATTCGCAATTGCTCAAATTCCTGCATTTTGACACAGCTGTGGAAATGGCAATCCAGAATACTGATCCATTTCTTCTCCGCCTCCTTCTCAAAGTAACGCTCATCCTTCTTCTGGAGTTCCACGTCATTTAGAGTTAGAAAGCAGTCAGTACCCGCATTCACAAAACACAAACAATAAACATGTGTGATAACAGCACTTTCTACAAGCTTTCCTTCTCCTTTAGTGACTTTTCCCCAAAAGTTATCCACTATTTCCAGAGTCATTTCTTGCTCTTCGTAATTCCTCCTTTGTTTAGAAGTGGTAGGAAGTTTCATAAGCTCTTCCTCAACTGTTACAAGGAAATCAGTGAAGTCATTATAATCTGTGGTTCCCAGCTTTAACATCTGCTCAACCTCTGGCTCGTGGATCACTTCTACCTTGGGATGATACTTCCTTTTCTCTGTGTAAGATACACACTCAATCTTCACCGTGTGGATTTTTCCTGAAACATTGTAGCTCTCTAATTTGGGTTCAGATAGCTTACAGTGTGGCTGAAGCTGGAATTCTTTGAAAGGTTTTTCAAGTCCTTTTTCATAGTACATCTGTAATATTCCTCCAGCTAGAA
Source organism: Odontophorus gujanensis (assembly GCA_013399175.1). Classification (NCBI taxonomy): domain Eukaryota; kingdom Metazoa; phylum Chordata; class Aves; order Galliformes; family Odontophoridae; genus Odontophorus; species Odontophorus gujanensis. The sequence goes on from VXAB01013516.1 coordinate 19,698, forward strand.
CCCTAAGGTAAATAGGGCCCCATTGCCGAGATGACATCATATTCTTCTTTTCAGGAATCCTCAGCATGAATGGCCATCCATCAGCTTTCCGGCTCCTGAACAGGCTGTGAGGAACAGCTGGGGATTCCTTGTGCCATTCATGAGAACTGGAGATGGGCAGGCCTCCCACAGCATCGGAGCTATCAGCTTGCAAGTGTTCCAGCCTCTCACAGATGTAGTTGAAGGAGCCCTGGTTGAGACTCTTCTGATCATGGCAAATCTCCTTTTCTTTAGCATGACAAGTGCCTTTATCAAGCAGTTTATCCTTCCTGTACACACTAATGTTAGCTGGTGATGTGCTGAGTGAGTATCCTTCCTTCCAAAAGGGACTGGAAAAACCACAGTCAGTCTGAAAGTATGGGAACTGCTCCAATGCTGACGACTCCTCTGACGTATCATAGCTTCCTTGCAGATCAGTGTTTCCTTCGTCTACTGATTTGGAGACTGAAGTCTTAACTGAATTGTCATTAGTCAAAAGAAGGCTGCTGGGTTTCTGTGAGACTAGGGAAGAGCAAACCCCAGGTGATGGAAGGTTAGTATTTGTTGGCCATTCAGGAATAGGATAAAGGACATGAATCCCATGCTTCTGGATGGCTGGGTATTCTCTGGTAGGTGTAGTAAGTGGAGAGTTACTGGGTGGGCCAGGGCTTAGGTAGAAGTCAACTACAGGAGATGAGAGTGGAGTGCTCCCTGTAGAAGACGATCGACTTGAAGATTCATGCACAGTAGAGAGATTGAGTTTCAGTCCATTTGCTTTACAACTGCTCTGATTATGAACCAATTTCTGAGGTGACTGGAAGAGTGGCTCATCATCGAAGGTAACCCAGTTAGCTGGATTTGTGGAACACATCTTGTGTCAGAAATCTGAAGTGCTCGCAGATATATCATCCACAAACCATCTATGAAGAAACAACAGACATCATCAGAAATCAATTCTCTTAAAAGACAGTAGTGAGAAACCCAATCCTTACAACACTCAAACCACACAGAGCTTAAAAATTGCATGCAGTTGACAAGCCACATAGAATCATGAAGTGGTTTGCGTTGGAAGGGACCTTATAAACTATACAGTCACAACCCCTCTGCCATTCAGTTCTTTCAGCTCTGGATTTAGGCCCTTAGAGATCACACATGTCGCAATAAAGTTAGACAGGGGAAGTGGAAATGTTTATAAACAAGAAAGAGCTAGTTATAAGAGAGAGCCCTTGTGAGACCCTACCTGCAGTACTGTGCCCAAGCCTGGGGCCCGCAGCACAGTAATGATGTGGAGCTGTTGGAATGGCTGCAGAGGAGGGCAATGAACATGCTCAGAGGGCTGGAGCACCTCTCCTACTGAAGAAAGGCTGAGAGAGCTGAGCATGTTAAGCCCAGAGAAGGCTCCAGAGAGACCTAATTGCAGTCAGAAGGAGTTTATAAAAAGATAGAGACTAACATTCTATATGGTCTGATAGCGATAAGACAAATAGGAATGGCTTTAAACTAAGAGGGGAAATGTAGGTTAGACACTGGGGGAAATTCTTTACTCGGAGGGCAGTGAGACCCTGGCACTGCCACCCAGAGAGATGTGGGTCCTCCATCCCTGGAGGTGCCCAAGGTCAGGTTGGATGGGCCCCGGGCAGCCGGAGCTGGTGGGGGCAGCCCTGCCCATGGAAGAGGTTGGGGCTGAGGGGGCTTTGAGATCCCTTCCAACCCAAACCATTCTGTGATGCTATGATGACAAGAATACAATACACCTCTGTTGAAATGTAGACTAAAAACCTTCAGAAGAGATGCAATGCTGCAACTCAAGGCCAAGTAAGTGACAACATATGCTACTCACTGAATTGGCAGGCGTCCTGGAAAAAGCACCAGGCTTCAAATCAATTAATAAGCCACACTTCATCAAACAGATTAACTTTGGTAAAGCGCACAGCTACATGTCCTCTGAGCAGGACTGTAACCAGTATTCACTGGTTATTAATTCTGCTTGCCTTTACTGTTTTAAACCATGTACTGAAATGTAAATGCTCATTGTATCCTTATGTAGGATGTGTCATCACCAAAGTTCTTCCTCCCCGCTGCTCCTGACTTGATGTAGAAGTAAGAAATAAATTGCTGATGACTGCAAAGGAAACCACTACAACAGAGCACCACAGGGCCTATATGAATATTGTTCGTTTCTCAAACGTACTCTCATTGTGTCAGAACGTGTTCACATTTGCCTGAAAGCACAAGGAAGGCAGAGTTCATTTACACAAAGCCACCTGCACATGCATTACTCTGTTAATCACGGTTAGATAACGATGGCTTAGAGTCATTCTCCTTCATGTACAAACAGACATAGGTTATTTTTTAATTGTAGGGCAAGGATGCATGCATAAATCACATAGCCACAAAAGCTATTCCTCATCTGTAGTGTTTGGAGAATAGTCTGTTTCCAAAGACAACAAACTTCACCCAAGTTAAATCTTACACTACAAGTCATTACTTCTTAAAATTCCTCTTTTATTTCATGTCCAGTCAACAGCCTCAAAGAAATCATCAAACTGACACAAAGCACTCACTCTACTGCTGGACAAATATGTGCTTGGCATGGAGACACTCTGGGCCTTCATTATTTTTCTGACCTCTCGACTTCTTTGTTCAGTAAAAATATCTGTGCTATGCCAGTTATTTTATAAATGTTCTCTCCACATATAAAGAGGGGGAGAAAAAGTTACAAATGGCTCTCATAGCTCAGACACACAGCTACTACTGTATCCTTCACCCACTCCATCTCTTCATCAAAATCAAGGGCAGCAGGGGAAAGAAACCCACAGCTCATTGTTCCCTCCTTTGGTCGTTTTCCCCTCCAGTTTCACACACCCCTCCTCTGTACATTCCGCAGTATTAACGACTATTTCCACGCATAGCAAGCTTCCATGTTTTCAGCCTCGCTCCATCCACATCTGGCACTCACAACATGTAAACAATTGCCAGAGAGGAAAGAGCAGGGCTGAGAGCAAGCCCTTCTTGCTGCACGGGCTCTGGGAGAGATGTACAGGACCAGCCCGACGGAAATGACGGCGAGCTCAGCTGGCTGCCAAGCACAGCCTCGCCTCCCACTGCCGCATGCTCAGGGGCAAACCACCAACTAAAGGCTGCGAGGATGAGAAAGATTAAGTGGAAACACAAGCCAAGACGAATGCTGTTTACAGGAAAAAAAAGTGCATTTTGCATCGTAACTCCTTCTCACATGACAAATGAAGTTTTTCAGCGTTTGGTATTATTTCCAGATGCTAAACTATTCTTTTTTTTCCAGCTTCCGTTGCTACTCAGACTTTTTACAACGTGATGTTGCAGATTATTGAGCACGTTTCTCCCTGTTACAGAACGCACTCATAAAGCCGTTTGAATTCACCTGCCAAATATTTAACTTCAGTTGCTGCATGTCTGTGACGGAAAACACTTGAGCAGATGGAGCTCTCCTCTGCACTGAGAGCAGCATTCATGTTCCACTCAAAGACTGCAGCTTTCACCTTTTACTACTTTTTCAGAAAAAAAAAACAACTTACTTTTTCTCCTCTGTCCCAGGCAGCACCACCCATCCAGCACTTAGTACAGTCTTACCTGCTTTATGTAGTTTGCTCCCTGGTGCTGTTACATCCGCACAACACAGTGAGTTAATCTTGCCTCTCGAGTTCTTTTGGTGCTAAAAAGCGCTTCAAATTCCTGCTTAAGAATTAGGACATTCTTCCTTTAAAAGGCAGTAAAGTCAGGCTGCAAAACAGATTCATCTGTGCTCCAAAAGCTCCCTCGGGATGCATGTAAGCATAACCCAAGCATTTTAGGTAACAGGAAAACAATACAAGACACCATTGATCTCTATGACTGCATATGCTGTGCAGCCCATAACATCTAAATTACAAGCACGTGCAGCGTCTCATTCAGATATGTGACAGGAAATGCCATTTTTAGAACATTAGGATTAGAAACAAAGTAGCTGGCTGAAATGACAGTTGATCCTAAATTAGAACCCAAAAGCTGAGATTCACTTCAGTTCATCCCGTTCTGTCTAAAATCAATCTTGCTGTTTATCAGATGAACTCAATCTCTCAGCATCTAACAAACAGAAGTTTCAACTTAATTTCTTTATTTCATTACCTCAAGGACAAAAGGAAAAGGATCCTTGCCCCGTTATTGTGAGATTTTACAGGCTGTAGCTATTACCAAGTCCTTTACTGCTTCTAAAACCCCACATCAAATTTGTAGCTAAAATACTGTTCAACTTCTGCTATCTGCTCCTGCAGTGCAAGCATAACAACTTGCTTGCTGCAAGGGGCAACTCAAAGTATTGCCTTTGGTACATGACATCCTCGTTCCTCAGCCAGTTGTGTCTGCACTGCCCTGATGGATTATGACCCCCATACATCAGAGCATGGAAATGATATTTCCAGGAATATCTTCATCCACTCTTCACATGCTAAGTAGAAATGCAACACAAAACCCTCCTTCGTACGCACAGTCCTATCACAGCACCATATGAAGTTGGTGCTGTTTGTTGTATAAATATGCAGACAATCCTTAAAGCATTTTACCATAAAGTGTAATGGTTTCATGGGGAAGTACAAGTTCTCTGCGGATAAAGTAACAACACACATACGGTATATCAAATACCCTAAGCATCCTAAGTCTTTGTAATACCCAAGTAAAATAGGGCAGATTTATCTCTGAACTTTACAGCTATCTCCCTTGTATCATTGTATTGCTTATTACATAACTACACCAAAGAAAACCTTCTATGTAAAACACTGATTTACACTGATTTGCCTCCAGTTTTGTTATAAGACTGCATATGGTTGTGCTTTTATTTAACTCCTCTCCACATCTCCTCGACAAGAAAAGCCAACTTCAGCTTACACCGCTGCAACAAACAAGTAAAAGGCAAAGCTGACTGGAAACAGGAATTTCTTGGCTTTCGTTTGTGTTTTGGACATACGTATGAAGTCTCCCACTGCATTACTCATGTGGTAACTTTTCGACAACAAGTCACTGCTGTAAAGAGTCAGAAGTACTTCAAAGCATGACAACAACTGGCGCACTGCTGGCTCTGCAGGGCACAGGCACAGCTGGGAGAAGCTGTTGGGGTGGAATTCCCCGCTCCCAGCCCCAGCAGTGCATCCTCACATCCTCAGCGTGAAGCAGGAACAGCCTGCTCCATCTCGAGTCATTCACAGTTTATAGATACAGAGGCTGATATCACACCCACAGGTGTGAAAAAATTAACAGCCTTATAATGGCAACAGCACAGTGCAGCTCCAGCAGAGCTTACACATGGGACTGGAATAAAGGAAACCTCACAGCTGGATGCTGGCTGTGCTGGGGGAAAAAAAATAAGGAAGCGAACATACAAACACTGCAGCAAGCACAGGGTAATAGGCCATCGTGTCATTAAAACGTCATGCCTGTTTATTGGCCCAAATGCCTTGTCCCTGGAGAGCACCCAGAGCTGAGGACAACTGCTATAGAGCACTGCCCAGCAAAACACTTCTCTGCGCAGCCAGACAGGGACAGCCTATCTTGTGCTATATAAACTGAAAGTTCAGCTGGAAAGGACCTTCAGAGATCATCTCCCCCCCACAGCCCAACCACCTCATGGCCAACCAAAAGTTACAGCAGGTCAACGAGGGCATTGCCCAAAAACCTGCTGAACGCTGACAGCTGCAGGGCACCAACCTCCTCGCTGGGCTGCCTCTTCCACCCACAAGGTGAGGAAAGCTTCCCAGTGCCCAGTCTGACCCTGCCCTGGCACTGCTCTGTGCTGTTCTCCCTTGCCCTTGGTTTCCAAGAGCAGAACCCCACACCTCCCTCTGCTCCTCAGGGAGCAGTTGGATGGCAATTCAGCATCACTCTTCCAAGCCATTCCCATCTTTGCCATGGAACAACTACACCAGTCTTCACTGGTTAAGTGCTGGAAATGAGCTTCTCAAGCCTGTAACCATTCTACCAGCCCTCCCCTAGCACTTGCATACCAGCTAATTGCAAAAGCTGCCTCAAAAATACAACAAAACCACATGTGAGACTGGTCCTGCTTAGGCAGAGCTCCCTGCATGCCACGCCATCAGCACACGTGCCTGGTGTCCCAGACAGGATGCCACAGTCAGCACAGGATGGAAAAGCTCATTTCAGGGCTTCCTTCCACCAACATTACACATCACACTGTGTGCTGGGGGGGAGCACCCACTGGCATTCATTGATACTCGCTGACCATTTAGAGACCCAACACTGGATGTTAGCACAGTGAGGCTGTGGGTGGTGTTTCAGCAGTGGCAACAGCAGTCACCTTTGCTGGTATAGATTTGTACAAGCACATCACGCAGGCTCTTGTTCATCACTGGTGAAAATGCACAGCTGACAGCAGTTGAAAAATGGTGTTTTGTAGCTGAGAATTTGCTCTATCCAGCGCTCTTTGTATCTTGTAGTTTCCGTGGGAATAAACTGGAGGCAATACGCGGCCCATGTGCAACTTCTAGCCCAGTCACACAGGAATCCCTCTCCAGAAGCTCCTCTGGGATGGACGTGAGAACGGCCCGACTCCCTGGAGCAAAATACTTCAGCTCTCACTCAATCAGAAGCATAAGGCAAGGAGGGGGAACGAGAGGAGCGGTGCCCCCCCTCACACCCCTCTCTCGGTGCCGCGTCGGATGTGACATCCACGTACACGGAAAAGCATGCCTTCATTTGCCTCAATTAAGGATCTGGACACGACGTGAGAAAGCCGCCCTGTTACACTTACACACGTCCCATTGTTTTCCCGAGCGAGAGAAAACTTTGCGCGGACGGAAAGAGGACAACGAAACGGAGTCGGGCCTCAACACAGCGTCTGACCACAGCAAAGCCCAGCACGGCCGCATCTACTTTCCCCCTCTGTTACACCCGTAGCAGTGCCCCAGCCTCCAGACGGGGTGCACGGAGCCGGCAGGGAGATTTCGGAGCCCCCCCCCCCCTCGCTGTCCCGCACCGAGAACGTCCCAACCGGGAACGCCGGCGCACGCCAACGCCGTGAGCATCCCGGCACAGTTTACCGCAGCCGGCTCTGCGTTGCTGGAAACTGCCAGGGAGCCTCCAGGAATTCATCCCGCTTCCGTGCTGCACGAAAACAAACCCGAGAGCCCGAACTAAGGAAGGCTCAGCCCCCGCCGTCCGGCGCAATGCCCGACCCAAGCACAGCCCTGGGGCCGCTCCCGGGGCCTCCAGGCTTCCCCCACACCCGCAGCCGCGCTCCTTCGCCGCCAACAAACGACAGAAAAGCAGAGCCAAGCGTTTTGCAACTCGCCTGCTTCAGCCCCAAAACAAGAAGCCCACCCCCCGGCTCGCTCTCGAGCCCCCGGCTGCGCTTTCACAAACGCGAAACGACGCAGACGCTGCCGCCCCGCTTCCCCCCGTCCCAGCATCGCCCCAACGGCCCCGGGAAGCGGAGCGGGGCGGCACAACCCGACCCAGTCCGGCCCGGCGGGTGCCCGCCTTACCCGACCGCACAGGACGGAGCCGCCGCCGGCAGCAGACACAGCAGCAGCGGCCGGCACCGGCCGGGCAGGAGGGGCTCAGCCCCCGCGGGCGGGGCCAGGATCTGACTCTCAGCCCCGCCCCAGCACGGCTCGGCACGGCTCGGGTGGGGTCGGCTCGGGTCAGCTGGGACTGGCATGGATTGAATCGGGATGGGTAGGCCGGCACGGTTTGGCTCGGCTCGGCACGGCATGGCGCAGCTCAGCACAGCTCGTAGTGGCACAGTTTGGCACAACACGGCTCAGCTCAGCCCAGCTTGGTACAGCACAGTTCTGCACAGCTAGGCATGGCTCAGCACAGCTCAGCAAGGTTTGGCTCGACACAGCATGGCACAGGTCGGCATGACTCTTAGCGGCACAGCTCAGCGTGGTTTAGCGTGGTTTGGCACAGCTCAGCACTGTTAGGCACAGATCAGCATGGTTTAGCATGGTTTGGCACAGCTCAGCACTGTTAGGCACAGATCAGCATGGTTTAGCATGGTTTGGCACAGCTCAGCACTGTTAGGCACAGATCAGCATGGTTTAGCATGGTTTGGCACAGCTCATGGCTCAGCATGGATTGGCACTACTCAGCCCAGCCTGGCATGGCTCAGATTGGTTTAGCACAGCTCAGCTTGGCATGACCTAGCATGGTTCTGTTCAGAATGGCTCAGCACAGCACATCTCTAGTTGACCTGGCATGGTTCAGGTTAGGTTGGGATGCTTCGGCCTGGCATGGAACAGGAACTGAAATGGGCCCAGAACCAGAAGTGAACTCAGAAGTAGAAGTAGAATCAGAAATACAAATGTAACCGGAAGCAGACTCTGAACCGAAAGTGGAAATGGAACCAGAAGTAAAACTGCAGCAGGAAGGAATCTTGGAATTCGGAGTGAAAGCGAAACCAGAAGTGAAAACAGGAGGGAATGCAGAGCCGGAAGTGGAACCACAATTTGAATTGGAAACCGGAATTGAAAATGGAACCAGCAGGAGAAGTGGTTCGGAAGCGGAAATGAACCTGAAACCAGAAGTGGAAGTTTAACCTGAGCTGGAAATGGAACAGGAACTTGAGTCAGAAGTGATTCCAGAAGTAAATGAAACCGGAAATGAAAATGAAACCGGAAGTGGAAGTAGATCTGGAAGTCAAACCATGACCGGGAGTGGGAGTGGAAGGAAATGCATAACCAGAAGCTGAAGTGGAACTGAGAGTTAAAATGTATTGCCTGTGTCATGCAGGCTATGAGCTCTGGGCAGAGCAGGGTGGCTGGACAAGGAGAGCAGCTGTTGCTCAGCAGCATGGAGCTGGGGGCCAGGCTGACCCTCCTTGGCAGGACACTCTGTTATTGCAGATTTACCTGGATTCTTCCCTGGCTCGAAGACTGATGACATAAATCAACCCAGGTGATTTTTCAAGGAGTCAGCACCAAGAAGATAGTTCAGGCTCACTGTTCAGCCTCCACGCATGAAGAGTCATAAAGGCTGTTTGTAAAAACCAACGGGATTTCTTTATTTTGGTGTGGTGACGAGGACCTGGGACAACAGGTATATACCCAGGGAGAGATTATGGCTTTTTGTGAGTCAATATTGCCCAACCAATTTATTATATATTCCTGGATAGTTAGGCTTGGGGATGGCAGGAGAAGAAAGCAATAACAAGAAGACAGAAAATAAAAGGCACAAAAGACTCCAAGCAAAGAAGAGGTAAAAGACCCTAAAAGGCAGCAGTCCTTTGTCTGCAAGGTCCTTATAGATGATCCAGTCTTTCTCTGGGTTCCTGAGATAACAACACATTTTGCACATCTGACACTACTGCACAAGCCTATCTACCCTGAGGAGCCAGGACCCCTCATCTTATGGTCACCTCATCCCATCTCAGAAGCAGAACACGAGCTGGGATCCTTCCCTTATCTTCATTGCCCCTGGCAACCGTGTGTAGGCAGCAGGGAGTCCTTGAGAGTCTCCCACAGGCTTCTAATGCAACTTCTGAGACAAAAAACTTCTTTGTACAAACTCACAGGGGTGCAACACTATCCTTGTGCAACAGCAGGCATTGGTTTCGGTCAAACTCAAAGATGACAGCACCTGGGCCGAATCTATCTTTATTTGTTTACAAAGCACCCTATGTTTTTAAGTGAGAATATGGTCACTGGAGTCTATTACACGTACAGAAAGCACAAGGAAGGGTTTTGTTTTGCTTTTAGACTGACACAGAATTTTTTGATTCAGCTAGATGGAGCAAGGGAGCAAACAGAATATTAACTCTTCAGCAAATTCTATGTTAAATTGCAATGCTTTGTGTTGGTGAGCATTTCACACTTTGTCAAGATCTCTTCAGGAGGTGAAGAGATCTTCTCCAACCTTGGGGTATTTCTGAGGGAAGGGCAATGAGCTCTGCATTCCCCTGGGCACTATGCTTGAGGAGGAGGGGCTGAACTTTCCCCAAAATGACCTGTTTGTGATAAGGAGCTAGATAGCCCCAAAACAGGAGGCAAAGTGTGATGCCCACAGAGATCCCAGCAGATCAGGTGACTGCTCCATGCTCTGCAGGTGTGTGTGTGTGGCAATGACAGCCAATTACAGCTTGAGCTTGTTCACAGATTGCTTGGCAATGGCATCCACAGGTGCTTCTGGGAGCTGGGAGTGAGAAGCATTTAATGGAACCCTCTGTCAGTAGGTATTACACTGATATGAGTGTGGGGGAGAAGTTACTTGACTGCTCTGGGAGGCTTTTGTGCTTCTGTGTCCTCACCTGCCTTCTCTGCAGATCCTTTCTCACGCAAGTGAGGCAGGCTGCATCTCCTGGGCTGGCAAGCATGGATGTTGTGGTGCTGTTTCTGTGTGGTAAGGCCAGCTGGCAAGGAGCTTCAATGGCTTAATGCAAGTTGCTCCTCTGTAGAAGAAAAAAGATGCTTTGCTAAGACACTGAGGAGTGGAAGCAGGAGGTAAGTCAACTGCTTGGTATTTTAGGAAACATCAGGTACATACTTTCTCCTCATAAGAAACATTACCTGGTTTCTTGGGGAAGTCTGTAGGCAATGTATCCCCTTCTCCTAATCTTTATAACTGGGAGTTGCCGCTGTTGCTGCCCAGAAAAGATGTGAAAGTGACAATAGCAGCTCAGAGCTGCAAAAGAATGGGAGTGGAGCTTGTTGTCTCAGACATTTATTGGTCTGTACAATGTGCACCTCCATAGCGCTATGTCTGTAGAATGTTCTGCCTGTGTTCTGCCTCCTACACTTCAGTTACATCATGAGCCATCACATGGAGCCATGTGCAGTTGGAAGGAGGATCATATATTGAAGAGAGCGTTGTATGGAGGTGTTGAGTGTTACCTGGAGGGGACATCAGACAGATATTTGGGCTTTATAGTGTAGGTGGGTGTACCACATAGCGTTATTTACAGAGGTATGACATCATCTGTACATAGGACATGCTTAAAACACAATCTGTTGTACAGAACAATTACGGTCAGATGTGTATTTTTGGAGGACAGTGAGGTTGTGCTCCTGTCTCAGTTTGGTAAGGGTCTATAAAAGTGAAGCTCCTTGTAGTGTGCTTTCAGAAAAGGTTCTTGTGCATGGAGGTAACATGGGGGGCAGACTCATATCAGAGGAGCCATGTGCAGTGCATGGGTTACATGGGAGGTCTTATATAGGAAGGAGGGGCAAGCATTGTGCATCTGTCCCCTGTCTGAGGGCATAGAGAAGTTAGCAAACAAAAAATGATTACTAAGATCCATGTTTTGTATGTTAAATCATGGGGAAGTGAGATTAACACTTCTCTGGAACAGCCCACAGAATGGGAGTGTGGAGTAGGAGATAAATTTTCATATAGTGTAGTACAAAATGTATAGTAGGAAAACAAACCATGAACTGAGCAAAGAAGAAATCTTTTCTTTTTTTGTTTAATAGCAATATCTGAACAGCCTGATCCTAATCCCACTGAAGGCAATGGGACTAATTCAGACCCATCTTGTACAACAGGGATGCTGAGGGAGGTGAGCAAGAGCTGTTTTGATGGATTAGGTAGATATAGAGCTATCAATTGTGTTCTGGGCATCAGATAAAATATAATGCCTTCACCCACCAGGTTTTAAAATATTTTAAGAACAAACCCTTTGCCTCCCACCTCTGTTTGGATATTTATAAATGTTTATCAGGTACCACCTTAATCTTCTTTTCCCCAGGCTCAACAGACTCAGGTTACTCAGCCTTTCCTTGTAAGAGAATCTTTATAAGGAGATCCCTGTCTTTCTTGAGCTGGGGAGCCCAAAACTGGACACGGTATTTTAAGTGTGGTGTTACCAGGGCCAAGTAGAGGGGAAGAATCATCTCCCTCAACCTGTTGGTCACACTCATCTTAGTGCAATGTGGACACCACTGGCCTTCTTGGCCACCAGGATACACTGCTGGCTCAAGGACAGCCTGTTGTCCACCAAGACCCCCAGGTCCTTCTCCACAGAGCTCTTCTCCACAAGAGAGGAATTACAGCATGATCTACAAAAAGACTCATAAGTAAATGCTGCTCTAGCAGGAGTGTGAGTGCAGAGAAATGTCTCCATGATCTCATTTGTGAGACTCAGTTTCATCCCAAATGCTCTCTGTACTCCTACCTATCATCTCCCTCTGACCCCAAGGCTCTACTAGCTACAGTTGGGTAGCTTGGAGTTACTGATGTAGGAACCTGGGATTTTAGTCTGAATGGTAGAAAAGTGTGAATTATTTATGATGTGAAATCAATCCATATGATTGCAAACAAATTCTAAACATTTATTTTAAATTAAAAAAGAAATTCTTCAGACCAACCGTGTGAAGAAACCTCTCTCAGCGACCTGGTATCTTATGCTAGGCCTGATTCCTGCCTTACCTAATATTGTTTTGTAAGAGAAATGTAGCAGAGGAAAGGGGTCTGTAGAGCCTAACTTTGCTTGAATTTTCATCTGGCTATCAGAGAAATTTGTGTAGGCTTTCCATCTTTTTACCATCTTTCTAAGTTAACTTTTATTCACGATTGAGTAGCTTAACAGCCAGGCAATTCCTTCTCTAATGCCTAGGGGGGAATCTTCAATTCAGATTTCTTCTTGCGGAGACTCATAAACAAAACCACTCTTTCTGAAAAGTTAGTGATTAACGTAGCCTGTATTGCATTCAGTCTCTCTGCATTCACAGATATCACTTGTGCTTTGATATACAATCAGACAGAGGGAAGCATAGCACTGAGTTGCAACGAAAGCTTCTTGAGCATACAATTTTTTTCCTTGCAGGCAGGATTGCTGGAGAAAGAGGGATGTGTGTTATTCCTACCAAATTTGGCATCAGCTCCACTGTCCCATACTGGAACCAGGTTTGTAAATGTCATTCATCTTTTCAGTAGAGGAGCTAGATTTATGCTGTCTCTCAGCCTTTCCTCTCTTTGTACCAAAACAGAGCTTTGAGAATTAGTAAATTAATCAAGAAAAAAAATTGAAACCTAAATGAGTCATACAACAGTTACCATTTCATACTGTCCAAAACAAGAAGACCCTGACACAATGCAGTTGAGTTTTCATTGTTTGTATTATGATTATTTCCCCCTTCCTCAATAGTGGAAATACTGTGACACTGAAAAATGGTCATTTTCATTCCTACGTTCTAACCTGACTTGATAGAGTGTCAACGGCACTGGCAAGTTCAGGTAAGCAGTTCATTTGTTCAGAGGCATATTTGGGTTACTTTACCTGCATTCTCAGCTGAAAATGTTGCTTGAGGTTTGCTACTAAGTTGGAGACAGTGAACCAAATTCACCTCACTCGTATACTAGTGGCTTTAGGTACACTAAAGAACACTCATTCTCTCTGTAATTTGTAAGTGAAGTCTGCTAGACACTTCAGTAGTTTGTGATGAAATTTGGATTAGTATTTCCTTTCATAGGCTGGAGTTCTGATTCATATGTATACAGATAGCTTTGTGTCACACGTGGTGGGGCTGAGATGGGTCAAGGACTCCATACCAAAATGGTCCAGGTAGTAATGAGCCTTGGACTTTACCAAATGAGACCTCTTTTAAGGCAAATTGCACTCAATCTGTGTCATTTTGTCCTAATACTTTTTCCTCTTTCAATCATTTTGTAGCCACAAAATTAAGTCTTTGTGATGGTTCAAAATGAGCAGAACAAACCATCTATTGAAATGGCTGGCTAGTTTCTTAGTATTTAACAAGGCCTTACATTTAATACTTGCTGCACAACACATTGTTACTCACAGATGGTTTGCAGCCTGTGCTGTGGAACCTCTAACTGTTACAAACTCGAAGCAAATATCTTTCTGCTCTTTTCAAGCCCTGTAATATTGCTTTTCTCCATTTGTTATTAGAATGACTATCAGACCATCTTAGGAAGACTTGAGCCAATCAAACAGCCCAATCCTAAAGGATCCCAGTCAGCCAGGTAAGCCCTCTGTCTGTGTCAGCAGGCAAAAGAGCTTTGTCAGACTGTTTTCTTTGGCTCCCCTGAACACAGATATATCTTCCTACATCTCACTAGCAGAGGTTTGAGGCAAGAGAGCAAGTGAAACAGACCAGGCTTGCAAGGATTTCTCCCCAGAGCCTCAGTTATGACTGATCCTGAGGCCTGCCTGTCACAAGCTTTACCAAGTAACTTTAGACTTGTTACCAATATCTCTGTGATCTCAGGTCCCAGTCCTGGACAGAAAGAAGCCTAATTGTTTTCAAGTTTGTATTCTCTTTGCCAGATTAAAACTGCCTGTGAGGTCAGTGTTAGCCTATCAGCAATGGGGTTTTGTAGGTGAGTATTCACACTGCGGTGGCAGTTCTTATTCAATTGCATAGACTATATCCAGGAAGAGATCCTGGGATGATTTCCAGCCCCAGTCCCTCTTTCACTGCTCTAATTTAGGGCCACATGTCCTTTCCTACCTAGAAACATTACAAATGACCTCCAAGAAATATTTAACTGCACTCAGGAAAGAAGGATTTGTGGGAGTGAGTCTGTAACAGTCATTATCATCTCTAAGATTCATTGGAAATTAAAGATGACTGAAACTGTTTCAATTGGGTTTGGGAATATAGGGCAGTTTTATCAGATTTCTATTTATAGCTTTCTCTGCTTTTCATTTCTGTGGGGGATAAAACGTAAGAGCATTAAGATTTTGATAAGTTGCCTTGTGGTGGTATTTCTTTTGACTGTCAAAAAATAAATCTGATTGTAGATATTTCATCTGTCTGGAATTCCTGACCTTAGCTACAGCTTCACACTAACCAGAGGGAGCCACTGTGCCACTACAGTCATGGTGCTGCTGGCTCTGAGGCTGGGATGGATTGGCTGACAGGTGACCACAAGATGTGGGGCTCAGCAGGGGAATTGCCCTCTGCCTTTGAAGGATACAACAACTGAGCTTGATATAAGTTGTTGAGCACCGGCCAAGTGCAGGTAGTGGTGGATAGATATCTTACTCCTCCTTATATGAAACCATAGTGCACCAGTTTCATCACCTGTGCTGATTTATTCTTTATTTCTGTCTCTCAGAACATTCCTGCGTTGTTACTGATGCTGGCACCAGTCTGAACCCAGCCATAGATACAGGACAAGTGAGGCAGTATCACTCATTTCACCACACTAGCAAATAAAGGTAATAAACGCAGGGATGTCTTATATACTGAGATGCCTTGTTAGACATCCACGCGTCCTTGCTTAGCGCAGTACAGTTCCTCAGCTAACTCTAGGTGTCACTGTAATGCAGCTAGAGTGATGCTGCTGCGGGACTGAGTTCCCTTAGACAAGGTGCAGGGCTCTGTCACTGAAATGAAACTTCTAAGAAAGTATCTCAGAAAACATCACTCTCAAATTAGTGGCCAAAGAAAACGGAGCTTCAGTCCCCTCAGCCTGTCAGACTGGGGCTGGGACTCAACATATGGGTTATATAGATCACATCAATGAGATGGCAATTTCTTGTGTCCTTCCATGTACTGCTGCAGAAGGCCTGGGGTGGGAGGAATTGAGAAAGGGGGTTGTATAGCTGTGAGATCACAGGTACATGGAGCTGGGTTAAGGGATGTTTGTGGTGCTGTCGGTCAAGTATCCATCTCTGCGGGCACAGAGTGCAGAGCTTCCTCACATAGGTCTGTGTGTACATACTCCTCACAGCTGCTCCAGAATTGCAGAGCGTAAAACAGTTGTTTTCATACATTTTCTTCTTGTCCTATGTATTGCCAGCATGTACAACTCATTCGGTGCTTATCTGCCTTTGAAAGAATTGATATTTTGGTATTGAATTATTTTTCTTGCTTTATCAACAAATTCTTGTCCTGCACTTTTCAACACGTGCATTTGTCTGTCTGGGTAAACTGCTTCAGCTATCAGGGAAATGCAGTTACACCACACTGTGAACACAGGAGTGGTACAAAGGTGCCAAGCAGTACTCAACAGAAAGGCTGAGGATTTAGAGATGAAAAGTAGGGATTTAGCCAGGAATGGAGAGCTGGAAACTCTGAAATCATCGCTGTTTGTTCTTGTGCAGAAAACAACAGCAATGAAAAATGAATGAAACCTTGTTTGGATGCTTCTGTGGATAAGGGCATTTGCCCGAGGTCTTGGACTGCTCACCTGAAGGGGACTTGTCTGCTTGAGAGACTGGGAGGCACAAAATCCCATCAGGATTCTGTGTCCCTGTGACTGCCCAAAGAATCACAGAATTGTAGGGGTTGGAAGGGACCTCTAGAGGTCATCTAGTCCAATCTCTGTGCCAAAGCAGCTCCCTAGCCCAGATTGCACAGGTAGAACAAATCCACCCATTCATCCAGAGTATACCTGTAAGATCTGCAGGCCTCTTGCTGTTTGATGCCCGTGTGGATGTTCAATAAGGGAACAATGCATGTGTCAAACCAGTTGATTTTTTTTATTATGTAGGCTTTATTCTGGGTTCAGGATGCTCTTCCATTCTTTCCCAGAAATACAAATACTGCCCTTTATTGTAAAGAGGAGCAGAAGTAGCCTGTACATTGTCACTCTGTTCAGTAGAGAGAACTGAAATAGTTTTGCTGTGCCAAAATGAATGACACTTTCAGCAGTATTATTTCCTGGATCTGAAGTACCAAGATCTTATGTCTAATTCTCATGTTTTGCTACCTTTGCTGTTTTATTCTGTCTTTAAAGATTTATTATTAATCCATGCATTCTTCAGCTGTTTCAATCAGTGCTGTGATTTATAGAATTTTCACATTTAATTTCTCAATCTTTATTTCCTCTAGGAGATTGCTGCCAGACTGTTGCTGTGTTGCAGATTCAAATGAAGAGCGTGTGGAAGGTAATGTTATCTGGATGTAACTGAAGATCCTACAAGTCTTGTTTAGATTTGCTGTAAGGATGGGAGGTGCTCTTATTGTAAGACAGTATGGAATGGCATGGTTATTGTTTTTAACTTTGGGAGAGAATTATCACTTTATCACCTCTTCTTAGTCCAGGAAGGACTTTAAAAGCACTGAACCTGACCAAACAGTCCTCAAGTGGAGATGCAAAAAGGCATGAGAGGCACTGAGGGCTGAGCCCTACTACGACCCCTCAGCATACATCACTAAAAGAGGAAGATAAGGAGGAATTTTGACATTACTTAACCGTGGTGAAGGTCTTACATATGCAATGGCAGTGCTTCAGAGGGAGATCTTAAAATGAGACCAGTAGCTGATTTATCTGAAGTTAAAGAGGATTGCTTTGTCTACAGCAATCCTAGGGCTACCTGGGATTTAATGTAATTTTAGTTCATGTGCTATCTTGTCTTCTCTGATTAAAAATAACAGGATGCCAAGGTTTCCAACAGGATACTGATTCATTTGACACATTCAGCCTATTTCCTTCACGTCTTTCCCTCATCTTTTAAACAGCAGAGGACATCAGAGAAAGGACTTTGGAGGAATGAAATGTTCTCCTTGGTGGTTGCTGAGGATGGACCAGGCTCTTCTATGAGGCTGAAGGAGGACAAGTGACTGCTTGGTGTCACCCAGCAGTGTGACCAAGTGCTGGGCTGAGCCTGGCCCACTCAGGGCACAGCAGGGTTGAGAACACCATCAGCAGTTCCCTATGAGGTCTGACACCCTGTGCTATCTCACTGGTTTGTGTGGAGTTGACAGATACTGGGTGTGCTGCTTGGGGAGGTATTTTCATGTGTGTGAGCAGATTCTTCACAAAGAAGCCATTGCCAAAGCTCTTGGTCTGAGAGGAAGTTAGCGCCCAGAGGATGGGCCCGTGAGGATGCATCCAAGTGCTGGGTCTGCTGGAAGCTATTCAATCCACCTCAGTGGATCTGTGATTTTCTAAGCTCCATTGCCAACTCAAAACCGTGTGTTTCTTCAGTGCTTGGTCCTGCATTTTTAATGCAACTCAGTAGTGCAAAGGGCCTTGACACCTTGTTCCTGGCAGTGGTCGATCTCAGGTGCCTTCCCTGTCAGATGGAGCTGTGGCATGGACAAGCACAAAGCATGGAGCAAGGGTCTGTTTGTGAACTGGATGATATCTTCAAGCACTTGAATTAATGCTCTCCAAAGCAGTCTCTCCAGATGGAGTGTTCCTACCAGCTCTCTGGGGTCTGACAGCAAGCTATGAGAAAACAGAAAAGCAGAGAGGTCCCGAGGGTAGAAATGAGACAGCTGCTGCTCCTGCTGGAGGGACAGCTTGCTGAGCAGCTGCTTGGACAACCAACCAGCATATGGTGGTTGAAGGCCAACGTCCACCTCCCTGAGCTCACCAGCCTGGTGTGCTGCAGCAGGTGGCCCAGCTCCTGCCTCAGGAAGCCAAACATCAGCACGTAGTCATAGTGAATGAGGCATGAGCGTGGTGGCTTTGCCTGACCAGCTGCAGAAAGCTCTCAGACTTTTCTTCCTGAGCTGCTGAACGTGGAGAAAGTTGTCCAGCATCAGAGTGACATCCTTCTCTGCTGTGGGAGTCAGGTCACCTGGGGAGCACCGTACAAACACAAGAGGTGAGGGAAACCTTGCTGTGCCCCCCTGCCCTGAGCCAGCACCCCAGGTGCTGTGGGCAGCCTCTCTTCCAGTTACTGCTGTTGTTTCATGGAGTTAGAAGGGTTGCTGTTCCTGAGCCCTCTGATCTGCTCCCTGTGACCATGAGAGCCCATGGATGCCTGGACCCTGCTTTCCCCAAAGTACAGATTTTGAGCTGTGATCCGAACAGTAGCTTTGCACTATAGTTCTGGTTCTCTGCTAAATCCATATTTTTGTTTTTTAAACCCTCTCTTTCAGCAGAGATGAGCTTGCCAAAGAGCAAGTAAGAGTCAGAAGTATTCAAAGCGACCGAGCAGTGATGAACTGGTTTGTAAATACAAATACCCTCCCCTCTATGAGCCCCTCTGGAGCTGTGAGGAGTTTAACATTGGCTATTAAACATATGCCAAAATAAGAAATTGTTCTCTGGAGCTAGAGGTGATTTAGGAATCCAAGTGGCTTAGCTTCTTGCATCACTTTGGCATAAAAGTTTCTTTTTTTTTTTTATTTCTCCTGAAGATAAAAAATGAAAAAGCAAATAAAAAGCTAAAAGTAAGCATGAAGAGGGAAGCAAATAAAAGGGGTCTGTGACTGTTGCTTTAAATTTGTCAAATTTTAGCTTTGCTCCTCACTTTTTATCTCCTTGCTGTCAGTGTGATGAGGATGCTGCAGGCTTAAAGCTCGCATCAAGGCAGAGATGAATAGGTGTCTTGAGATATACGTTTAGTACCAGCACATCTGCCTGGTGCAGGCATTTGGCAGCCCCAGGGCAAACACTATTTTGATGGTTTCTCCTGGTTTCTAGGGGAGGTAAATATTTTCCTCTGATTTGGGGATGTTTTTGGACAGAGAAGATAAGCCCTTTTCAAATCTATGGAAAAAGGACTCCAGGAATGCAGGAGAAAAATGCAGCAGTGCTTGAAGCTACCTTGAAGCTGTGTACCCTGGGAGAAGGGTTGTACAAGTGAGTGCAGGGCTGTGTATCCTGCATGCATGATGCCTGTGGGTGTTTTTAAGTGGGAACTGGGGCAGTGAAGGCACATCCAGAATCAGGTGGCAGCTCTGTGCCCTTTTCACTGGAAGCTGTTTAAATTTTGTGACCATTCTTTGTTTTGTGGGAGCATCAGGAGACATTGAGTATTGCCCTAACAAAGATACACGTGCAGATGCTCCTTCTCCCCTTCTGTGGGAAGCCTGACCCATGAATATAACATCCAGGATGAGCTTGGATGGGCCTCTGAGCAGCATGACCTGCCTGTAGGTGTCCGTGTTCATTGCCAGATGGCTTTCAGGAGTCCCTTCCAACCCAAGTGGTTCTATGAAGGTGAGTAGGAAGGAAGAGGGATGTGGCAGTCTGGGAGTGCCATGGGTGCATTTGCTCTCCCTTGGAAAATTGAGCGGAGATTTCCCAACAGAGGGAGCTCTGGGATCCCCACGTTTCTTGCTGAGAAGGTCAGGCCTCGTGACCTAGCAAGCTGTCTCCCTAAAATTCAGAAGCATGGCAGAGCCTGATGCTGAGGTGTCAGAGTGTGCAGGGCCACAGAGAAAGTGCTATCTTTCTCTTCCTATCTAGCTGTAAATGTGCACTTAAACTCAACCGCTGAGTGTGCTCCTCCTGGAGCAATTGGCAGACAGAACAGCAAGGTTTGCAGTAAGACTAAGAAACAGAAAGGCAGAAGGAACCATGCATGTTCTCTTAGCTAACAGCTGGCAGTTGCACTTATCTTCCTGCACTAAACCACAGCATTTCAGCAGGGTCTGTCCCAGCTGCAGCCCTGGTGTGTGAAAGTGGCTGAGAGAAGGGCAGTTTATTTTTAAGCAGGCTTGTCATGCATGCAATCACCAGGCAAAAGCAAAGAGAGGTTCTCTGTCTTGGGAAAGTGTCCTTCCTTTCTGAATACACCGAGCAAACAGCACCTATAAAACGTTTGTTAGTATGGTTTCCTAAGAGGAGCACAGGATGCTTACCACACTAATTTTTTTTTTCCCCCCCAAGGTTTTCTGTTTGTTTTGGTGTTGGAAACCTTTCTCAAATGTCTGCTGACACTTCAGATGTAAACTTAGAGCTGGGCTTTCCTCACTCATCTTCCACAGACCTCTTAGAGGTGGCCAACAGACCTCAATCTGAAAGGTTTCCTGCTCTGTGTTATAGAGGGGCAGCATCCTTTTCCAACTGGAGTTTGAGCATCCCCTGTATAAGGGAATTAAGGAATTTGGTTGGAGCTTCACATGTAAACCCTTATTTAGGCAAACTCTTGCTGCTATGAATGCAAGAAAAAGTTTCCTGATACTTTAAACAAGTAAAAGGATCACCAGAGTAAGGATTTCCAGATTTAGCGCAACCAATTGCTCAAGCTGTGTTGCCTTGGGCTCATTTTTCTTCTCATAGGACTCAAACCCTTTGGAGATATTCTTCTATGTCAATAAACATCCTTGTCCTGAGCCTTCTCACATTCCTCCCACACTTCAGGATTTTGCAGAGCATTGTTTTGTGTGACCATGACCTACCCCAAACACTGCTCCTCCTGATGCCGGCCTTCATGGCACGCATATGTGAGCGGAGGAAGGCAGGTCCCACTGCCTGCTTGTGGGAAAGTGAGCTTTTCTAGGTGATGACAAACACTGCTGCGTTCAGTGAGGGATATTTTTACCTTGGGGATGAGGGAAAAGCAGATCGGAAGCCTCCTTTTTCTCCTGCTTCTTGTTTGGAAGGTTACCATTTGGAAACTCAGAGGCAGTGTCTAAATTTCGCTTGTCTCAGAGCTGTGAATGGTGTGAAGTTGGACCAGTCACTGCAGAAATGTGGCAGCTGTCAGGGGAGAACAAGCTGCCCAGCTCCCAGAGCATAGTTTGGAGCGAGAGGAGTCTTTCACACTTGGCCACATGGGGAACAGACTTAATGCAGGTCCCAGTGTACACTCATGAGACTGCCCTAATTGCATGGGGCAGCTCAGGACAAGGTTTAGCACTTCACCACATTAAGCTAGAGAGCCTTGCCAACACCAGCTCCTTTAGGCTCCTGGTATTCTTAGAGACTGAACCAAGAGCATCCATTTTGGGCAGTTTCAAGTACGAATGTCTTTTGGTTGAGAGGATTTGTCATGCTTTTCATCCTTGCTTCCACCAGACAGGGGTGCACTAGTTCTGTATCCATGTCTTCCAGGACTTGCATCCAGCACTTCTGAACTGCAGGAAAGGAAAGGGGAGAGGAAAAAGTTTGTGTTGCATTTGAGGAGTGGAGCAGGTAGGACAGTGCTTAGAAGGTTTGTACAACTCCAGCTTCCTGTTTTCCTGCAGCAGGGGCTGTGATTGTCACTTATTATTCAGCTCCTCATCCTGGGAGGAAGACAGTATCAGGCTGCTCGGGGGCAGCAGGATGTTTATGTGATAGGTTGAGTCAAGGTACTGCTTTTAGTACTCCTCAAAGCAGAGTAACTGGGGGAAACATACATTTTAGGTTATACTCTTTATTTATTAAAAAGGGGTCGTAAATACTCAAAGTTCCTTGCAGTTGCCCGGCGAGCTGGGTGGCTTACTGTCAGCACCAAGTACATGGTTTTTCTAAGGTTATTATGCAAGAATTTCACAAGGTATCATGAAGTATTGGCAATTTAGTGATGATTCATGTGATTAGCGATGCTAATTGACTCTATCAGCTGTTAAACTGAGTGCTGGCTGCACTCACATCAGCTCTCATGGTGGTGAGGAGGGGCTGAGGCAGAACCAGGCCTTGCATCACCACACGCTGTGTGGCTCTACAACACTGGAGCACGTTGGGCCTGAGCTTCCTGGCAAGGAGATGGGGGTGCTGAAAAACACTGAGGTGTTGGGAAGGACATCTGGGATGTAAAACTCGGAGCCAGGCTTTGCTCCAGACTCACTCAGATGGATACTGCAATGCAGAGGAAGAGCTGTGAGCGTGAGGCCTTGCAGCCTTGCGGGACGCTGCAGCAATCCCGGGGCAAGTGGCAGTTTGAGCTCCAGAACACACATGGAGGGATGCACTGAGATGTCTGCCTGTTGCTCCTCGCGTTTCCCAAGGGAATGATGCCAAGCTCAGCCGCTGGCTGTGAGATTTATCTCAGTGGCTGTTTGTTTCCATTACTCGCACAGCGTCTTCTCAAGGGCTCAGAGATCTTGGCCACTGTGGTGGTTTTTAGGGAGGGGCAGCCAGGCATGCTCGGGCTACTCCACACCAGGCTCTGTGAGATGTTTTTGCTGATAGATGAGTAACATTTTTTGGGAACTCGGGACTCTGATCCCAAATGCTGTCCCAGAAACGGCAGGGGAAAACACGTTTAAGATCTGTTTGCTTTACTCTTTATTTTATTTTTTTTTTCCTTAGACTCAGTTTCCAGCTGATCAATTGCCTAATGCCTGTCACTTTTTTAGAAGGAAAATCTGCCCCAGAAGACATCCCATTACAAACCTGAGAGGAAATGCTTTAAATTATTTTTTCAAAGGTATAGTGTCAAATAATATAGTGTCAGTTTATTCTAAGCCAGCTTGATCAAATTTAATTCCAAAGAAATCACTGTGTGTTTTTCTCTTTTTCCTTTGTTAGGAGGAATAGAGGGAAGGAGCATTTTCGTGTGTAAGCTACCTCAGAGCATTAGGATAGCAGAAATTTATGTTTCCACACATGGTAAATGCAAGGCACTTTGTACTTTCTGTGAGAAGTAGGCTACCTGCATTTTCATAGAGCAGGTAAGTCAAATCCTCTGATCGATTCTTCTGAAATAGGTGTGTTGAAAATTAACATTCAGGCTTACTTTGCAGTAACTTTCCTCATCCGTCCCTTCTTTTTGGGCTTCTTCTCTCTTGAATTGTCGTATTTTTGGGCTTACCTATCTGCAGCCTTTCAGTGATACAAGTGGTACTTCCATTTTTTAAAAACTGTAGGTGTCATAGAGCTTTACACATTTCCTCATCGCAGTTTTCCTTCAGGTTGCTTAATAACCAGTCATCCAATGAGTTTGCTGCCTGTGGACTGGAAAGTCAGAAGGTAGAATAAAAAATAGCCAGTCCTCACTTCAGTCTTAAATTCAAGAGGTGAATATGGATAGAGATTAAGTTTTGATTCCAGGAGGTCTCTGATGTTAAGGATTGCTTTTGCCTATATTTAAGGATATGAGATGTTTAATGCTGAATGGTCTTTATTTCTTCTGAATGTAGACATCTAAAAACAGACATCTAGTTTAATACTGTTCTTCGGAAACTGCATAATTAGCATGGAGAAGGTGACCTTTTTAGACTGGAGTTCTGTTCCCTGTCTGTTTGACTCTCAGTGTTAGAGTAATCACATCAGGAGTTCTTTCTGTATTATTTATATGAGGAGATGAGATGTCCTGTTCAGCCTGTCTCACCTGACTCACAGTCACTTAGTGTATTTTACCTGAAGGATATAAAGATTCTCTCTGAAATTAGTAGTGATCTTTCCATTTTCACTGAAATGAGTTTAACATTTAAACTTTAACTCAATCAGGATCCAAATATTTGAATGTCAAGATTGTTTTATGAATATAGATAAAAGAAATAGAAAGTTTTAAAGAATAAAAAGAGTTAGGTAATTAGACAATATTTACACTGTAAGCAATGATATTTATGATCTTTATAAATCAATGGATACAAGTAGTAAGCTTACTCATCAAAAGGTACATAAAAAATAAGTGTAGTCAGTCAGTAAGACCTGAACCTGCAGTGTCAGTTTCCTTCAAGAAATGTTTTCTTTCTAGAAAGAGAGAAGATACTTTCTAAAAAGAGAACCTTGAAGAAACAAGAGGCATTACTTTCAAAGTGACCTATATATGTAATGTGTGTTCACCAACTGTCCCACACAATCAGGTAGTAGACTACGCATGGCTTGTGGAGGAGATTTGTTTATATAGCCAACTGATCAGTGTCATTTCCAACACTATCATTCTCATTCCCATCAGGACTGTAATTTATTTCTTAGCTTCCTTCCTGGTTGACAGGTTGCACAACCAAGAAAATGGGTCAGATCATAGGTGTAGCAAGCCATCTGTCTGGGACTTTCCAGCAGTGTAGGAATAGATAACAGGAACAAAAAAGCCTGAGATCTTTTCTTTATTTTATCTTATCAGCAATCAGTAATCTAGCAATTTCCAGACCTAGAATTTGAATTAAAACCATCATGGATAACAGCCTGAACTCCGTCTACCTTCTGTGAATTCATGTGGCATTTCCTTTTTGTTTCTTGCACATTTTGTGTATGAGAAGTCCCTATAAAAATAGGTTTTCTCATCGAAAAAAGGGCTTCCCTTTTGTCTTCAGCCTGATACCCAACCATAACACTCAGATTAAGAAAAGCAATAAATAATCAATCTATATCTACCTTTCACAGCTGTATAGTTTATTATATCATTCGTGAGATGACAGTTTTTCCAAGCAGAAATTTCATGTGAATTAAACTTAATATAGAATTGTTCCCACACCATAAAACAATGATAATCTTATTACTCATATGTCTACTTCTTCCTGCAATGCCACATTGACTGTGAGAAATTTCAGTGGAAAAATGAAAACAAGTCCGTAAAATATTTTTAGTAAAAACAGAAATTCCTGAAACAAATAAACAGCAGCCATTGGGGTAGTTTTCTGGTGTCAGATATTGATGATGTTTATGGTAGACAGAAAATATATTCTTATAACAAATATAAGACCTGAAAGAAACACAGATCTTCTGGAGTAACAGCTGAACATTTGTTGACATTTAAATGACAAATATAATATTTTAAAAGCATAATATGCTTGCTTGAGGTAGTTGAAGTTGTCCTTACCCTTGAAAAAATCTGTTTGAAGACAGATTCTTCAAATGATTATTTTTTCTTTTCAGTCCTAATGTCTAGTTTTCAAAAGCCAAACCTAAGCAACAACAAGTAAACAAACAAACAACAAAAGCAAAACCAAAATCACTTCCTATAACACTTTCTCATACAGAACAATGAGACAGAATTTCTCTAAAAGCAATACTTGTTATTCTTCCATTTTCTCAATGTGTAGGGGAAAAAAAAGGTAGAATTTAGTACATAAGAGAGTCATGTGAAATCTGCTGATAAGAACATTATGGAGCAAAAATTATGGAGCAATAAATAAATAAAGGAAAACCACTATAGAACTATTTTTAACATGAAATAGCCACCCATGTATTCCTTATGACAAAATATAGACTCATTAGGGAAGCCAAATGAACTTTGTATACATTTTCTTAAATTTTTCTGAAGGAAAACAAGCAAGTAAACAAATTAGTAGAACCAAATCACAGGAAGAGAGTTTTATAAAATAAAAATAAAACACAATCAGAATTATTCTTGAATGTCTACTCCAGTAAAATTATATATGAGAAGTATTTTCCTCTAACAAACACATGATCTTCTGTTGTCTTAAGGTTCACTTTTTATGTAATCTAACATAAAACATATTTCTGGAAATAGATTATCAGAAGAAGAATAGAATTTCTTACAGTATTTTATGTTCTCTCTTTGTAATTAAAAATTAATGAACTAATTTCCCTATTTTGTCAGTATTTGTAACCTCATAGACGGTAGTGCTCAGAGGTTAAGAAAACAGAAGTGAAAAAAAAGAAAAAAAAACCTGCAGAAGATTGTATTTTAAGTGACTCACCCATATTAAAGTGGTAACATGCTTATAATCAATATGTATGAAGCAAAATAATGAAACAGCAGCCAGTAGCATTTTGGCTGTTTTTCTAATTTCCTGAATCAGTCCTGTGGAACAAGAGCTTCATAGTTGGTAGTATATCGATGGGATATTCTTCTCATCATTTCCATGTTATGATTTTTTTTCTCCATGACTGAAGTGAAAAGCACTAAGTCTACTTTATTTCACTGGAAGAGGACAATGACTAGAGGATATGGAAATTCTCATATCTGGCTATACTTCTGGAACACTGAATAATATCACTGAGGGGTAATCTACTTTATTAACGCAGCAAATTCATATTCTCACAGCACTTCTTTCATTGGAATAGGAATGTTCATAAGAAAAACACTAAGATTTCAGAGGACGGTTTCACTCATTGAAAGTGAGTAGAATCATGGAATCAGAGAATCAGAGAATCTCCAAGGTTGGAAAAGTCCCACAGGATTACCCAGCCCAACCATCCACCCATCACCAATAGTTCTCAATAAACCATGTCCTTCAACACAATGTCCAAATGTTCCTTGAACACCTCTAGAGTCAGAGACTCCACCACCTCCCTGGGCAGCCCATTCCAGTGCCTGACCACTCTTTCAGAGAAGTAATATGTCCTAACACCCAGTCTGAATCTCCCCTGGTGCAGCTTGAAGCCATTCCCTCTCATCCTATGACCAGTTACATAAGAGTAGAGGCCAACTCCCAGCTCACTACAACCGCCCTTCAGGTAGTTGTAGAGAGCAATAAGGTCTCCCCTGAGCTTCCTCTTCTCCAGACTGAACAATCTCAGCTCCTTCAGACGCTCCTCATAAGGCCTGTGCTCCAGACAGCCTCACTGGCTTTGTTGCCCAACTTTGAGCATGCTCTAGGGCCTCAGCGTCTTTCTTGCAGTGAGGGGTCCAAAACTGATCATGGTACTCGAGATGCAGCCTCACCAGTGCTCAGTACAGGGGGACAATTACTTCCCTATTTCTGCTGACAGCACTATTTCTGATACAAACATGTATGCCCTTGACCACCTGGGCACACTGCTGGCTTACGTTTAACCAAGCATCAAGCAATACCCCCTGTCCATTTCCTCTATACAGTTTTTCAGCCACTCTACCCCAATCCTGGAGCATTGCCTGGTGTTGTTGTGGCCAAAGTGCAGGACCCGGCACTTGACCCTGTTGAACCATATCCCATGGGCTTCAGTCCAGTGATCCAGTCTGTCCAGATCCCTCTGTAGTGCCTCCCTACCCCAGGCAGATTGACGCTTCCAGCCAGCTGGGTGTCTACTGCAAACTTCCTGAGGGTGC
Organism: Odontophorus gujanensis; assembly: GCA_013399175.1. NCBI lineage: Eukaryota > Metazoa > Chordata > Aves > Galliformes > Odontophoridae > Odontophorus > Odontophorus gujanensis. The sequence continues at coordinate 47,197 of VXAB01013516.1, forward strand.
ACTCAGTGCCCTCATCCAGTTCATCACTAAAGATATTGATGAGGACAGGCCCCGGTACTGACACCTGGGAAACACCACTTGTGATCAGTCTCCAGCTGGATTTAACTCCATTCACCACCAGGCTCTGGTCCAGGCCCTCCAACCAGTTCCTTACCCAGCCAAGAGTTTATTTGTCTAAGCCACAGGCTGCCAGCTTCTGCAGGATAATTTTGTGGGCAACAGTGTCAAAGGCTTTGATGAAGTCTAGGTAGACTACACGAAAAAACTTCATAGTAACAACAAGGTCTTTCATAGTTACTTACTTTGATTTCCCATCTTAACCTGGTATTTAACTCTGCAGTTCTTTTATTGAGCCCAGTTACCTGTGACTTGATTCATACAATTATCGCCTTTGAGAGATATTATCCCTTTGAGAGCTTCATAGTCAGGCTTCTGAAGCACGAATTAATAAATAAATAAATTAATTAAAAGAATCTCTAGTAATATGCAAGTGAAAAGGACACCCTGAGTTTTGCTTTAAGTTTCTTATTTGAATTGATCAAAATCAGCGAACTAATCAGAAAAAAAAAAAAAAAAAAGTGAAAATTTGGAAGTCTGACTTATCATTGTCTGTGTAATTTGGGAAAATTTCCTCTAGCCATGGAAAAAAAAAATCATCCAGTTTCACATGACTGTGATCTATGAGTATAATTAGCACAAAGATAAAATTTAGTCAAAGTTTCCAGGAAATTTGGCTTTTCTTGTGAAGTTTCAATACTTCTAATTTTAGTAAAAGTTGCATGATTTCAAAACAATTTTTAAAGCTTGAAATAAGCAGTTCCACTGTGAGTGTATAAGGCAAGTTAAGTTTGGCTCCTGGAAAAAAATATACATATTTGTATAAATTCACTCCTGGAAACAAATTATATCCCTATTCAAAAGTAATGTTGCTGAAATGACTTGCTGCAATCATAGAACTGACTGTGGCTGTAAAATTTGCATAGATTAGATGCATGGGATTAGTAATAGGCAGCAATATGATCAAGACAGTATATACAATGTAAGAAAAAGTAAAGAGAGAATGTTTCTTTATTTTTCAACTTTCACTGTTGTGTGATTAGTTTACTTCAGGGAAGACTCAGACAGGATATTCAGCAGACGGGGGGATATCATTATCCTTAGGAAAAATGAATGAAGCACAGACTGAAATCTCTCCTGGGTTTGAATTTCCAGTGGGACCTAGGTGAACTCATTTAGTGCATCAAGTTCATATTCATGTGATAAAGAGCAATAGACCAATCCAATTCCTTGACTTGACAGGCTAGTGTTTGGAAGCAACTCACTCACTTTCTGTTGCCTTCAAACTCACTGACTCTTCAGCTTCTCTTTCTCTGCCTTTGAGTGTCTTTTCAATCAATGACTAGTTGTTTCCTTGTCAAATATACATATACTTCTAAGGTCCTGCAATTTATGTTGGAGATTACACATGTCCTTTGTACACCCTACCAGAATGATACACATGTGTGGACTTTTACTTTGTGTTCTATGTGTCCTTAGCTATGTGTCTTCGTACTTCTCCCAGAAAGGAACATCTTCAAGAAAAGTTATTAAAATACACATCTATACTCATCTATACAGATGATGTTTCTAAAAGTCTGCACTTTCCAGGAAAAGCCTAAAGATGATGACAATACTTTAAAATCTCTGCATCTGTCAGTGCAGTTCGATGTGGCCTACATTCAGGAATTCAAACCAAGTCAGGTGTCCTCAACTCTGTCATGACATTAACAATTTCTCTTGTAAAGAACATTCCTATCTAGACAAAAGCATCAAGAATGTCTATAAAGCAACTTAATTCATTTTGCTCTTTCCTCTTAATAGATGTTTTCATCTGCATCCTTTAAACTGTGTCCTAAAGTTTTTTTGTGTTCAAAAAGACAATGTGAAAAATAAAAGCACTCATGTCTGTATAACTACCATGAGCACAACAGCAAAATCACATAGAAATAACTCTGGTTTTTAGTTTGTAACCTCAATCATGTTATTTTAATGACACATTTTCCTATAATTATCTTTTATATCAAGCATATTATATACCTCAGGTGTGTACTCACAGAACTGCTTTTTTTAATCCCATGATGTTAGGACAACATGTTCATACATCTGCCTTGGTCTGAATGAATGCCAGGTGCAGACATTACCTCTGCAAACTCATCATACAAAAGGGATGTTGCAGCATGACTTCCCTGTAGAACCAGACCCAGACATTCAAATTCAAGCCCTTCCCCTCTGCTCTAGCTTTGCAAGCACTTTGGGAATATATTTTTCCTCTTGTTGTGGATAGGCAGTAGGCAGCCAAGCTCCACGCAGCTGTTCACTTACTCACCTGCAGTAGGATCAGGAAAATAATTAGAAAGGTAAAAGTGAGAAAACTTGTGGGTTGAGGCAAAGATAGCTTCATTGCTACTGCACAAACAGCATGCATAAGCAAATTAAAACAAGGAATTATCATCATCTGGACAATGTTCAGGGATGTGCTTTGTTACTCATAATGGCTACTTGACTAAACAAATGCCATTGCTCTGAACATCCCCTCTCTCCCTTTTATTCCCCAGCATTGCCAAATACAACACTATATGGTGTGAAATATCCCTTTGGCTAGTCTTGTTCAGCTGGCCTGGCTGTGTTCTCCCCCAGGTCCTTATGCCTCTTTACTATCAGGGCAGTGTGAGAAGGTGCAATACCCTTGATTCTGAATAAGCATTGCTCAGCAATAGCTAAAATGCATGTTACCACCACTACAATCATCACAAATCCAGATCAGAGGAAAAACATACGTATGCAGCAAGACAAAATAGATATTCACATTCATTTTTTGTCTTAGATACACAAATGTACTTTGGTATCAGATATGTTTGTTTTTCTGTTTTTTTTTTTTTTTTTCCCCCAAATATGGTTTCAAAGTTATTTTTTGGCTTTCAGGAACCCATTCTCTTTGTTATTTAGTGCCCAAATTTTCTTATTCTCCTTCAATATTCTCAAGCATGCCTTCTTTTTTCTTCTTTCTTATTTGGTCAGTAAAGAAATAGGAAGGAATTAGAATTATGAAATTCATTTTTGCACTAAAGATTGTGTCTCATTCTTCTAATAAGAAAATCACTGTCCATCAACTGGTCATCACACTATGACATTTTGTTTTTCTCCAGATTTATAAGCCTTGCTAGAAGTCCAGAATTCTAGCACATTTTCCATAGTTCATCATTATGAAAAAGCAGCTTGTTCTGCTAAAACAAAGCAGAAAATCATAATGGCCAATGTTTATTTATTCCTTGTTATTATAAACCATAACACATTTGAATTTTAATTTTTATATTATTGTTCAGCTAAGATTCAAGACCAGTGAACATCCTGTTTTTGAACCTCTTTCCAGTGAACATCAGTTTTTAAGATATGAGTGATTTCATCTTAGAAGTCTCATATGAGATTGCTTTGCTTTTGTATTTTTAAGTTTAAATGCTATGAAATGTTTTACAGCCATTCATCAATTGCTATTTCATTAAGAGGAATCAAAATAATAATGGAATTGGCAAATAAAGAAATAGCTGAAGAGACTGCATATCTTTTAATTTCTATATATTAGGTCCATATAAGGACACAGTAAGTTCATCTCTATTTGGATTTCCCATTTTATCACCATCATCTTCTGTAAACTCTTCCTTCATACAGATATTTATTTTCCTTTTAAACTGACATTAATCTCATTCCTTCAGCAGTCTTATTTGACTCATGTGGTTTTGTCTCTTGAGTCTTTGGGGTCAGGTGAATATTTAAATATTATTTTCATTATTATTTTCATTATTATATATCCTTCAAAACCCAGAAAGCAAAGCTGATAGCAAGAAATGAATAAGCTCACACAAAATAACAGGATGAAACATGGTCTAGAATTTCATTATTTCACAGGTGCTGTGATGTAAAACAAACAAGAATCTGCCCAGTTTAAATCAAGTTTCTCTGTTTCTCTAAGTTGTAGATTATGTGTCCAGTTTCCAGCATGGTGTTCCAGGTTTAGAAACCAGCTAAGTGTTGACTACTTGTATTCTCTTGATCAGAATTTGGATTTCATCTTGTATTCTGCTGAAAGTTCCCATGCAACACTTGTGGAGTGGACAGGTGCTGCTCTCATCCCTGTTCACAGTCTCTGTTGGCCTGGCTGTCTTACGTTCCACTGAAATTTCAACAGTTAAAAAGTTATGATATATGAAGTATATTTTATTAAAGTAAGTAAAATATTTGGTTTCTAAAATTAAATGCATTTCTCCTATCTCACAATTTCTCTTCTGCTGCCATTCTTTTCTCCAAGGGTAAGAAGTACCTCATCTGACTCATCTACAAGTCAATCATCTAGACTGGGCTGATATTTAGACAGTCCTTATGGCTAGTAGGAAGTAGAGGAATGAGGTCTGAAGGTTGCCCACAAAACTGCTCTTAATTTAAGACCTAGTATAGAGGATGCAGTAAGAGCAGTAAGGAAAATGTCTCAACTGACATCTATGGATCTCTACTTACAATACAAACTGAAGGGAAATCTCCAGGAATTGTAACCATCAAGAGGGGAAACTCGTGAATTCATGGTTGCATTACTGATTTTCTGTGAAGTAGACTTCAAAAAGGACAACCATCTAAATTCCTGGTACAAATGCTCTTTGTCAATCTCTCTGAATGAACTGTACAGCATATTAAACACAGTAGAGATACCTGTCCTGCAAAAAAGAAAACGAAAATTACTATGATCTGCTATATTTTGGTACAGAGTTTTCATTGTGTCTATAACTAAAAGGCATTGCAGATTTAGTAAGACAATGAAAATTGATGTTTTCAATACCACCAAAAAAATAGCTCACCAAAAACTATTCTTGAACATAGCAAGTTTTATAGCATCACATATTGGCTGAGTAAATTCACCTGGACTAAAATGATCTTTAAGGCTAAATCTGTCAGGAAGGATTTACTTTCCTGAATTTTCTCCGAAGTAAGGAATGTGTCAATTCCATAGTTTCCTCCAGATAACTCAGCAAGAGGGCAGAAAAACTGAGACAGTGAATCCTTGGTTCAAATGCCTCCTTACACATAGCTACCCTTTTTATAAACAGCTGCAGGCATTTGGTTGGACCTTTCTGTCTCTGTCATAACTTCTCATGCACAACACAAATGACTCCTAATTCAATGACAGAGAGTATAATCTTGTGCCCATGTCTCTGCTGAGAAGTCTAATAGCCTTTCTATCAAAAATGGTGATGAAAGTTGCCCTCAGTATAACTGAATATTGATGCACAATATTTCAAAGGATGCTTGAAATATTAATTCAACTTTTTTTTTTTTTCCCTAAAAGTTGAGACTACGTTTTCCTGTGCATTTTATAAGAACTTCCTAAATTAGAGTTGCTGTGGCCTCCTATCAGATTTTCAGACTGTATCCTTATACGTGATATTCCAGTATGGCATCCCTGAGGCAGAACTCCTGGCAATCACTTTTCAGTTCTTGTTAGGGACCATCACAAAACGGAGCTGCAGGTTAAGTTCTTCGAAATGGGAGGATAAAAGAGGAAATTAAAGTTGGGTTCTCACTATAGTTACTTAACACTTAAGCCAAGACATTTTTTTTCCGATTCAAACAGAATCTTATAATTGAAACAAAATTTGTTTCAATTGATTGATCAAGGGACTATTCACATTCTGTTGATCAATTTGCAATTATAAGAGGAAAATCATCATCCAAAGATTAGATATATTCCAGCATGAAAAAAAAATCCTTGCTGGAGAAAAATTCTGAAGTGTTTCCTGCTTTCTCTTCTTTCCATTACCTTCTCTCTCTAAAATACTGGAGAAGTTGCACAGAATAGGCAAAGGAGTAAAAATTATTAATTTGCTTCACTAAACTCTTGGCTAATATTTTGTTTTTGTTTTATATACAATGAAACAGGAGCAGTACTGTTTGTCTCAGAGATATCTCCCATACTTTTCATGCATCACTTTATCTGGCTTTCACACAGAGTGCAACATATTACTACTCTAACTATTACTGGTTATTACTATACTTTCTTACTGTTCCTGACAAATATGATGTATCCTTTGCACTCATTGGTAGTATCAAGCAGAGAAGCAGTGAAGTTCACTTTCAAAATGTCAAATCTAGAGATTTTAAGTCAGACAGCTTAAAGTGCTAAAGAAAAACTGCAGATAAATCTTTCTTCCCAAAGACAACTCTGAAGTCCTTCTAAGTCACTTCAACATATATTTCAGCTTGTAGGTTACAAGGCATAACTTGTACCTTAGAAGTGCTCTGTACAGAACACTGTAATGATTATAGAACAAGGTAATGATTCAGATTGATAGAGTTTTGAAGCTGTTTTCCTTTAATAGCATGAAAGAAATTAATGTTGCTATTATTATTATTATATTCTGTATAGAATTTATTAATTTTATTTAGTGCCAAACGTTTTCCTAATGAAAGGATCTAATTTTTAAAACACTGATGAATACCCCAAAGTATGTTTGCCTGATGTTCCCACTGATACAGATACACAATATCTGCTTTTAATTTCTCAGCACAAATCTAAATGAAGTGAGAAAATACAAAATGTGTTGTTGTTTTCTGAAATCTGTGCACTGACACATGAAAATGAAATTTCCACCTAAAAGCCGAAGTAGTTGCATTTGCATTCAGGTAGTATGAGCAAAAATAGCAGCATGGACAGGTAAAATGCACCTAGGAGAATCTTCCAAGCCAAACTAAGCCCATGAAGCTATGCACTTCTTTATGATGATATTCAGCAGTGCTTGTGATAAAATATTTTTTTCAGAAGAGATTTATTCAGGAAATTTATTTTCAAGATTTAAAGATCCCAAAATCAGGTAGCAGTATCTGGATGTCAAAGGAGAGTAGCTTGATCATATTCTTTTTCCTGTAAGACATGCACCAGTTTCAACAAGAGTTTTCTGTAACTTATTATAAGTTGAAGTTTCTCTAAGTAGAATTAAAATCTGGGGTTGTGTGGGAAGATTAAAATGTATTTCATATAGGACCCAAGGTGAAAAAAGATGTAAAAGAAAAAGTAGTAAGTTACTAGAAAATTTGTTGGAAAATAAATCTATGGCTAAAGTTTGAATTCTGGAGTTTGCATTATATCACTTCATATTTCCACTAACATTTTTATAATAAAAAAACTTCCATTTATAGAAGGAAGCTTTTCCATGTCCTTCTTATAAACAGCTATTTTTGTCAGAAATGTGTATATAACCATCTTGAAACATAAGAATAAGAGAAGTAGCTATGGTAAAAGAAAAAAAAAACACTCCAATTATTATCTAGCCAAAGAAGAGATCTGCTTGGGATATGGGAGGTCTCAGACTAATTATCCATATCCTACTTTCCAAAATGAAGGTAAGGGATGCTGCCGCTGTATCAGAGAATTTAGATAAAAATGGGAAAAAATCAGATAAATATTGTAAAGAGAAGTTGAATTGAAAAATATATATGTACGGTCAAAGTTCAATAAATAAGATGGAAGAGAGCGTTTAAGCATTTCAGATAGGATATTAGGAACAATTTCTTCTTGGAAAGAGTGGTAATGCATTGGAATAGGCAGCCCAGGGAAGTTGTGGAGTCACTGTCCCTGGAGGTGTTCAAACACAGGGTACGTGTCATACTGGGGGCATGATTCAGTGGACACAGTGGAGTGGGCTGATGATTCAACTTGATGATCCTAGTGGTCTTTTCCAAGCTTAATGATTCTATGATATGAGATCTATGATTTTTAAGGAAAAATAGTTTAGGACACACGTGTAAGTATTTTGAATAGCTTCTTAAAATATTTTTTATGAAAATGGTGACTTGTCCATTAGAAAACAAACAAACAAACAAACAAACACACAGTAACACAGAGAAAGTTAGGAATAATTACTTAGATTTTTTTTATTTTAATTGAACAATAATCAGCCTTGTAGCATTTTTAGTGAGTGGAGGAGTACATATATATATCTTCACATGCATGTGGTGGTGACTCAGAAACAAACAGATTCATTTCTTGCTGGCAGGTAACAGGGCTCTGGGGACACAGACACTTGACAAGGGCTGACAGTGCCCATGCTCCTTTTCAGGCTGTGGTCTGTATGTCACAAAACATTTTCTTCTACCTTTGTGTTCAAGGTTCCACAGCTCTGTGCTGCATACTGCCAGCAAAACTCCCAGGTCTTCCCTCTTTCCTACCTCAAAGTCTTGCCATGCTTTCTAAGCCCACACTGACACTTAGAGCTTGGTTACTTGGTTAAAGTAGAGTGGACAGAGCAGAACTGCCAAGTGTAGTTTTCCGCTAGTGTTTTCTCCTCTGATTTTCTGAAAGTTGTTTAACTACTGACTTACACAGAGGCTGCTCCAGGCATTGTCTCAGATTATTTCAGTTACTACCAGTTAATTCACTCCTTTTTTCCCTCTTCCAAACATCAATTCAACCACAATGCTCAGATAATAAAAAATACCCAGAAAGGCTTCAGTTCTGAGCATGAAGACCTTAAAGGACAGAACATTTCTTTGCTGGTGATTAGCCATCTTAGTTGTTTAAAAAGGTGTGGCTTATTTCAAGTTTCAGTTGCTTGCGCTCAGCCTGCATCTATTCATCCTTGTTGAACCTCTCTCCTGGATTAAAGAGCCCGTCATTACTCTGTATTTTCTCCCCACAAAGGTTCGCATGTCCAGCATTCAACTCACTTCTCAGACTTCTTTTCAATAATTTTATCAGACTATGTACCTCCATGTAAGGCACTTTCTATATACCTCAAATCACTTTCTTACCCCTCATTGTCGTCGCTTCACATTTTCAACAGACCTTCTTATAAATGCTAGACAAAAGCCTTACATGACATTCTAGCACTAACAGACAAAAGCAAAATTGTTTCTTGCCTTCTACTCACTCTTTTTCTCTATATTTATCTAAAGGTCGCATTAGTCCTTTTTGATCCATTGCTACAGTGGCAGCTCCAATCAAGTTGTCTATCCATTATGAATCCCTACATCATCTTCTCTATAGAAAATCTTCTCCAGGTCTACTTATTTCCTGCTGCATTTTTTTTGCTTTCCATTATTTTTCTCAATTGTAAAACATTCAGCTATTCAAGCAGGCTAGGTTAATCAAGTGACTCAGACTGTACTACTGAACAATGCAAAACCCACCTGTGCTGCAATGCAGTAATTCTTCCTTTGCTGTTGAAAACGTCTCTCTAGAGAAACTTCCCCTAGAATGTGCTGGGAAGAGATAGCTTACTACCATATTTTCAGCCTGGCTCTACTGTGCCTGCTTCATTCTCAGAATAAGTGCATTATAACATGCTCTCTCATATGCACATAATGACCATTTGCTACTTACTTAGCCATTAATTAATCCTTGCACAAATTGTGTTTCTTACATTTCCTCACCTTTCTTATAAGTTCAAAACAAATGCCTGGAGCAATATTTCTCCATAGAAAAAAATTTACATATCAGAATCACAGAATTTTAGGGGTTGGAAGGGACCTCTCGAGATCATTGAGTCCAATCCCCCAAGAAATATGAGACATATGTGACATATGAAGTCATATCCATATTTATTATTTTCATGGTTTATTATGCTAAATAGCAAAAATTCTAGGGCTGAACTTGACAATGAAATAAAGATTTAGTCAGCATTTTCATTGCTTATTTCTATTCTTCACAAGTGTGAGAGGCTAAACTGTCACTCCTGAGAAACAATTTGTTAATACAAAGAAACAGCATTTTCTTGTAGGGACAGCTTCTCAATGAAACAAATTCTGGGCTATAACTCAGTGCCAGCATTGTGCCTTTAATTCATACAGATCTGCTTTAATCTTCATCTGTCTGCATGGCTCAGACTCTCTGTTGGCCTTCTATGACCTCTGATGACTTTCTCTAATATTTTTCTAGGGACTTACTGAAAAAAAAAGTATATCATTTATTACAAAAAAAAATAAAAAAAAAAAGATACTGACACTGTGATTAGAAAGTTATTCATTTTTCCATGTATAAAACATCCTTGAATAAAGCTAATAAAAAGTCACATCTTTCTCAAGAAGCCACTGTCAAAAGACAATACAGTCTCCATGACTAAGATGGAAGGTGTATAAGCACAAGAAAATATATGTTGCTACCAATATTAATTTAACCAATTTGATTTTTCTTACTATGTTACACATATATACATACATGTTTTTCAAATATATTTGTATCATAACATTTTATACATGATAAACAAAGGTTAACAAAAACCTTTCTGACAGATATCTTTTATATTCAGAAATTTTCCACAAACAAAAAAAAGTGGATTTCCTCTTTAGGCATGTGGCTCACCTAAGAGTAAAATTCCACAAGAATTTCTCCACTTTCCACACATTTTTATTCAAGGAAACTTACAGAATCTCAGTGGATTTAATTAAGTTCTAACTGTATAGCAAAGATTGTCCTCAGCAACTGATCTGGCCCTCTACTGACTGCTCCTGTTCTGCTTCTACTCTCATTACCAATTTTTAATTTGCTAAATATGAAGAAAATATTATGTGAGATTTGTTCATACATTTAAAAATATGCAGAACATGTATATCTGTTTATCTCCTGAACATGAAGCTTTTGGAGATATACTCCTACAAAAACAAGAAAAAACAACAAAACAAAACACCATATAGAGTGTTTCATAGTTCAGATGTATTCTCATTCTTGTCCTTCTGCTTCCTCTGCTTTCTCAGAATGAATCATACCCTCACTGCAGAAGCTGGCATACAGTTTAAAACTATGCTATTAGATAATAAATAAATAAAAGCTTCTTCAAATGAGCTGTTATAATTGGTTATATAAATATAACTTACTGTGCACCCAGGAAATCTATAGGTAGCAGTCTTTCTGAATGCAGTTATAACAATAAAAAACAGTGAATTTTTTTTATTCCAGACTTCTCAAAACTTCGCTCGTATTCAAGTGTATGAGTGTATGTTTTACACTCAGAATTACCCCAAGATGAGGTTCTTTACTTCCAAAGCCCATTTTATAATCAGCCTATTGGAGACTCTACTTTGAATAAGAAAGAAGTACGCAGGAGTTCAGAAGTGAATATCTATTAAAAATTTTTACAAATATATTGTTTTAAATTCACAATATCTGCCTGAAATCTACCTTCAAGGTCTCATGCTTTCTGAACATTGAAGAAAGTAGTCATTAGGGAGGAGAGCAGGCCAAAGTTCAAAAAGCTCTGAAGTCTACTGTAGCACTGAATAAAAGATTTAACATTCTCTAGGCTTTATTAAAATGTTGATAAAGGAAAAATTACATTATTTCACCTAATTCATGATTAGCATGGAATTAAGAAATTGCAGCACTTACACAGGGTCACTCCCTTAGTAGCAGGGAAACACTGCTCTGTTGGTACCAGACGCAAAACAAAGGCTTTTTCTCTCACAGTCACATCAGACTCCTATGATTTTCATAAAAGAGAAGCAGGACAGAATGAATATGGGTTAGGAAAGAGATTTATCAGACAATTTAAAAATTACTCAGTTCGACTCCCAGCTTACTGAAGTGCTTACTGAACTGGCAGTGTCAATTGTCAGTTTTTCCACTTTCCCATTATCTGAATAGAATTTTAAAAGTGACACAGATGTCTGTGTGCTATGGGGTGCATTTGCAGTATAGATACCTCAAGAAAATCAGTGACTTGTCCAAGTTCACAAAGTGAATTAGCAACAAAGCTAGTATAAAAATTAATAAATTTCTGAAAAAGCAGTAATTTCTCAGCAAATTGATTTACAGTGTGATTTGTTAATTAATCCAACCAGGCAACAGTTTGAACAACAAAGTGATAAACTATCATCAAGCAGATGGCCATTTGAAATAATGGTACCTAGCTCTCCTATACAGTACTGCTACTTAAAATGAGTCAGAACTGCTCTGGAAATTGGCTTGCTTTCATTCTACTAAGTTCAAGCTCAGGAAGACAGTAAGATGCTGTTATCACTTCACTGGGAAAGAATATATCAATTCTTGATAGAAAAAAATATAAAAAGACAAAAGGTGCCTTCATTACACTTATTCTTGAATTTAATTTCTACTTGCTTCAAATATGAGAAACCACTTTATTTTTTTATTTATGACCTTAGCATTTTCTAATTAAAAAAAAAAAAAAAAGAGATTTATCAGGAAATCTCTACCTTATTCACTATGAATAATGATACAGTTGTTTCACTGTCAAAACTGATGGCAAGTTAAAATTTGGGAGGTCATTTGATATTTTTTTCTGAATTATGTTTTACAATGAGATTTGATCAGTTTTTCTAAAGAGCTCTGTGTGAGTATGAAAGAGCACATTAATGAACTAGCTAGAATAGGCCCCCTGCAGACCCTGAGATCAAAACATGCTGGTAGGTTTGGTTCCATAGATATCCATTCACAGGCAAAGCTTTACAGAAATTATATGTTAATTTTTCACAAAGTATGGAAGTCAGAACTCAACCGACATTGAACATACTGGGTTTAAGTGAGATTAAGAAAGCAGAATGACAGATTCATTATTATGTTTCTTAAGAAAGCAGAATGACAGATTCATTATTATGTTTCTTAACCTTCTTAATGTACACACACACAACTTATGAAGCTATAATATATTTTTAGATGGATTTATTCATTTTGTAGGTTTCCACAGAACTTCTGTTCTGAATAATATTTCAGTCACTTTGAGAATGATATATATGGAAATACATATGTGAAATTTGTCAGTATCTTTGACAGAAGCTTAGAAGGAATCTATTTAAACAATTTACCTATTTTTTTCTCAGAAAATAATATTAAGAAATATGACCGCAAAATGGTAACATAAAATACATATCTGTAGTGGGTAATGCTCATTTACCATATATATTGTCCATGTATCTGTAGAAAAAAGGATTTATGTATCAACTCATATGAAGAAAAAGCTGTTAAAAACAAAGTCAACCTTAACCTTAACCACAGTCACCTCCTTAATCCTTTTCCACATGACATATTTGTTTTTTCATCTATTTCTTTCTCACATACATATCCATAATGTAACTGTAGGAGAATAACTTCTGTTTACATCTCTCACATGTTTTCTATTGATCAAGAAGTCAGAGAAGTTTTTTCAACATGTGGATTAAAAACCTTACCATTTTTTTCAAAATTGCACATTCACAAATAAAGGAGAATTAATACATGGGTAATCTGGTTTCATTGCTCTCCCACCTTGAAAGCTGTGACACGAGTTATGTTTGTGGAATGATAAACATACAAATGTTACTGTTCTGACACTCTAAAGCTATCATCCTTTTAAAATTCATAAGAATATTAATGCTACAGTAAGCTGGTTAAACATTAGGTAATTGACCCTGGTCTGTTTCCTTAGATACAAGGGCACACAATGGCATTTTTAAAGTGAATGTAATTTTCTTCAATATATCCTCCTGTACTAAGAATCCCTCTTAATTTAGTTAGCTGTACATCTATACCTAATGAGAAAATGATTTTGGAAATGAGTTGGATAGACTCTAGGATGATAAGCACTAATTTAACAGGATAGCCTCAAGGAAAAAAAAAAAAATGGAAGAAAGAGAAAATAATTGCTTTTTGTACTACAGACTTTTGTGTGTTAAAATATGGGCATCAAATTCTTCTATATCATATTACAGGATTTTTCTAATATGATAGAGGATTTTTTTTTTCCTATTGACATTGTTTTTATTCATTAAGATTATTCAAAGCTGTTGGTTTGGATTTTGTTGTGGTGAAGTTTCAGGAGTGGGTATACCAAGAACTAATATGGAACATGAAATTCACAATTCACTGATTTATAAATTGGGCAGCACCAGACTGATCTTTATTCATTCTGATTTCAGCAATTTATTTTTAATCAACAAACAACTGTATCTTGACCTCTCCAACATAGATATTTTTAATTTTTTCTTACAGGAAACATTAAAATTTATTGTGCTGTAGTAACTAAGAGTCTAAAATCTGCAGTTAGCTTCTTTCTATTTTCTTCTTTCTCTTTTCTTCTTTCTCCATATTCTCAGCTTCAAACTTAGAAAGCTGGAATACGCAATTGAGAATGAACATGATACAGGACCAAAGATTTTGACCACCTGAATGGCCTTAAGGAATACAAGATATTTTGACTTTCGAGCTCAATTTATACTAAGTCTTTGACTTCTCCCCTGCCTGAGTTTTCTAAGAAGAGGAGTGTATCAATGAATTAATTTAATTTCAAATGAGAGAAAGATGGAGCAGTGGTGGCACAACCTTCCTGGACTATCATCAGAAGTAGGGTGAAGCTGCCAGCCCTTGGCTGGTACTTTCAATTTTAGTTTTACTCTTAACAAAACCCAATGGATGTCTACTCAGAAATGTCATTCTGAGAGACTATTGCTTTTCATCTGAAGACAGAGAAAGATAGTTTGAATATTCTGCTGATTCTGGGCAAAAGTAATAATTTGAGTCTTTCACTCCCTCTCACTTCTATTTAATCTTCCTGATACATTCCTACCTTTGATCATTCCGTGACACCTGCCTATTTTCAAATACATGTATGTGCTTCCTTTAAAGATATGGTATGTGACTAGAAGGACTGCTCTTTTTAAACATCTACAAAACAAAGAAAATGCAATTTTCCTTCTAGGATGCCTAGAAAAAAATGACAGCGTCAAGATCTTCTTATTTCACTTACAAACAGTAGCTATTATTCCCTTTTCTCTATATATTTTAGACAAGCAAGCACAGAGTATTCCATCTTATCTTGTTGTTCTTTATTCAGTGATTTCTGTACAGGTGCAATGGAGGAGTCATGACACTGCATAAGAGATCTACAAACCTTACAACATTTTTTTTTCATGCGTTTCTTGTCAGGTCATGTCATTATTTTTTTTTTTTCCTTTTTTTCCCTTTTGTGAGGACAACAATTTCTTCTTACCCCTACAACACTGTTTGAGCTCTGAAAATGAATTTTGCAGCATCAGACATAAATACTTATTATTTCATGTCTGAAATAGCAGAAGGGAAGCATTACAGAACAAAGGTATGGGAGTACCTGGTATATCCTGAATGTATGATTTTAGTAGAAACTTATGGATAAGAAAACTACAAGTGATAAATAATTCAGGGGAGTTGAATATCAATCTCTCCCCCAAATTTGTTCTGTAAAATGATCTATGAAAATATTTTTTCTATTGGATGCAGGGTGGACAAGAAATCACATCACCTTCAGTAAAACTGAAGTTCAAGTAAACATTAACCATTTTGGTAAAAGTAAGAACACTGCACTTCTAAAATGAAACAGCAGGCCAAAGTGAAAAAACAATACCTGCATCCTGACCTGGAATCTATACGGAATTTATGATTTTTGCCTTTTGCATTCAGAAGCATGAAAATGCTGAATAAGGGAAAATAAGTCATCTACCCAGAGTTCATGAAGTCCCCACAACATCCTTCTCTCCAAACTGGGAAGATATGGATTTGATGGGTGGACTGTTCAATGAATGAAGCACTGGCTGCAGGATCAAGTCCAGAGAGTGGTGGTCAGTCACTCTATGTCTGGACGGAAAACAGTGATGAGTGGTGTCCCACAGGAGTCAGTGCTGGGACCAATACTCATTAATATCTTCATCAGTGACATTGATGACACTAAGCTGTGGGGTGCAGTTGACACACCAGACAAGATGTCATCCCACCTGAGCCCAGGTGAACACTATGAGGTTCAGCAAATCCAAATGCAAGGTCTTGCACCTGGGTTGAGGCACTATCTTTCATAAGAAGTGTGGCCAGAAGGTTGAGGGAGGTGAACGTGCCCCTCTACTCTGTTAAAGTGATTATGAGGCTTCATCTGGAGTACTCCATCCAGACGTAAAGTCCACAGTACAGGACAGACACAGATCTGTTGGAGCACGTCCAGAGGAGGACCACAGAAATGATCCAAGGGATGGAACAGGTTGCCCAGAGATGTGTTGTATGCCCTATTCCTGGAGACTTTCATGGTGTGTTTGGATTAGGCTCTAGGCAACCTGGTCTAGCTGTAGACGTCCTTGTTTGTTGCAGGGGAACTGGACTAGACGACGTTTAAAAGTCCCTTCCAACTCTAAGAATTCTATGATTTTATAATTCTATATGTGTGTTATCATGTGCAGTTCAATTTTCTGTGACCTAAAACAATCATTTATGGATGCACTGGAATGATTCATTGACTTCAGAGATCAGGCCAACTGGAGAATTTTGAATACTCCTCTACTCACAAATCTGCACACATTAATTAGTATCATAGGATCATAGAATGGTTTGGGTTGGAAGGGACCTCTAAGATTGTTTACTTCAAAGTCCCCTGCTATAGACAAGGACAACTCCCTCTAATCAGGTTGCACAGTGTCCCATCCATCCTGGCCTTGAATGCTTCCTGGGAGGGGGCATCCACAATCTTACTGGACAACATGTTCCACTGTCTCACAACCCTCACAGTAAAGAATTTCTTCCTAATATCTAGTCTAATATCTAGTCCTCTTCCAGTTTAAAACCATTTCCCCTTGTCCTGTCAATACTTCCCTTATAAAAATTCCCTCCCCAGCTTTCCTGTAGGCCCCCTTCAGGTACTGGAAGGCTGCTATAAGGTGCCCCTGGAGCCTTCTCTTTTCCCGGTTGGTTCCCTAACTCACTCAGTCTTTCTCCATAGGGAGGTGCTCTAGCCCTCTGATCATCCTCATGGTCCTTTTCTGGATGCACTCCAAACAGCTCAATGTCCTTCTTGTGTTGGAGTCCTAGAATTGGACTCAGTACTCTGGGTGGGGTCTCATGAGAGCAGAGTAGAGGAGCAGAATCACCTCCCTCAACCCGCTGGTCACATTTCTGATATTTCTGTGAAATAAAAAATAAGACAGGGAAAAAAAAAAATTACAAATTCATTTTTCTATTTGGTTTTATTCAAGAGCTTCGTAAGTAAACATTTGAAAATAATTATTATTTCAGAATTAAAGGTTACAACACACAACTAATTCAGTTTCCTTGTGAGAAGCTTCAAGCATTTCAGAGATTTTTTCATTATTCCACATATTTATTTCACTATATCACAAAATCCTGTAACAAGCTTAAAATCACTGGCACTTTATATGCGATCAGAAATTGTCTGTTTTATTCTGGTTTCATCATTTGTCCTTTGATACGCACCATCTAAATTCCATCATTTATAAAACATGATTTTACAGTACTCAGCAGAACAACTGGTTATGGGATTCATGCAAACAGCTATATTTCACAATATTGATATATGAAGACTTAACATTATCCTTATTGAGAAACCGGTGTTATATCACAGATAAGTTAAAACAAAGAATAGGAATGCACGTTTAGGCGAAGTCTTTGCAAGATATTTGTCTAGGGACCTTTTGCTTGGAGAGCATTCTTTGTTTTAACTTCTCTGAGATATAACTCCACACTAAAACCCAGCTGTGCAGATGTCTGAATTGTGCAAAACACAGCTCACACCTGTTGCACCATGAGCAAACTTTGAATCTGAAATCACTATGAATTCACTATACCTTAAAATCTCAATATCTGTTAATATCTGTTAATAGTTTCCTCTTTGTTGCAGCTTTGTGATGCAGCATGATCATCAGGTGGCCTCAATAAAACGTAACTGGAAATCTTTGAACTTTCCTTGCGTATCCTATACTGTAAGTCAGAAGTCTCTCTTCAGACTATTTATACTGAGATTATACAGATAAATCAAATGTCTCATATTAGATAGCATTCTCCTTTGCAATCATTTATGCACTTGTGTAGGAAAAGTTAGAGATTGATAGAAGCTGTCCATGAGCTCTCTTTAACTTACAGCCTCTGTATTTAAGGGGCTAACAAAATACAAATTGACAAATTTCCAAGAGACTATGGATTTGGGTGATTTTTATCTCTGCTTATGAACTAGTTGGGCCCACGTTTCAGACAGCTTTGGACACCTACTTACTGAAAAACATAGCCCTTAAAGTAATAAAGCTCTTAGGTAAGCTTTGAAAGAACAGACTAGTAAACAAACACATATGCCAATATCATCCTTCTGTCTCCAGGAAAAGTTAAAAGCTTTGTAACAGAAACCACCTGGAACACAACACAGATGTCTGTAGGAGTCACTGCACATCCCGATGTGTGCACATTCCTCATTCATTTCAGTGTAAACACTTTTCTACAAGAGCTTCCCACTCAGATCCTCAGAGGTGGAGTTTAGCTATAAGTGCCCTGCTGGGGGCTGCTGCAGTCAAATCGTGCCGGTCACACATCACTTACTGCAAAACCTCAGCATGCTTCTGGTGCGTTAGCTCCCAACTCGAAATGCTGCTACCCAGTGATGGATCTGTTTTCATAGGAGACGTTTGGAGAAAAGAGGAGGAAACTAAACAAATAACAGAATACCCCAATATTCACCGAAAAGAAATGGGAATATTTGCTTTATGTGTTTTGCACATGTATGTATATGATTGCAAATGAAGGAACCCAAATATGGTAAACTCCCCTCTGACTGTAACAGAAAAGAGGCATTGCTCCTGCACCACTGGCATAGGGCATGGTTTTAGCTTAGGTGATTTTAGGAGTTTCTGCCTGTAGCCTTGAGTTTATGAAAGGGGGAAAGAACACAGAAGCAATGTAGAATGAAAAGTAATTCCAAATTAGACACAGTGGCTGGTGAAGCAATGAACCAAGAGGCAAACACCCACGCAGACATTTCAGATGGTAAAAGTGCATCTTGGGCTCTATGGAAACGTCCTGTTGAGATGCTAAACCCTGCAGTGCTCTCAGAGCTTCACTGCAGCTCAATGCTAATGGGTCTGAATTCTCCACACCAAGCAAAGAATCAGAATCATTACCTTGAATGTGTGCCAGACCACAACTATTTGCAAACTAATATCTCAAAGAAAATAGTCACTGATTATAATTAGCCTTCAAAATTATACTCATCAGTGGCAGACACTGATTAGCTATCATTTTACAGCTTATTTGAAAATGAGTCGCAGACAATATTTTTTGCTATTTTCCAAGGAGGATAATGGGAACCTTTTATATAACCTCTTGCCATAACTGTCTATATGAGCTGATAAATGGCTGTCACACACTTGGCATTTTGCTTTTTCCAGAATTTTATGCTAGCGTTGAATTTTGCTTTTTGCACACACGGAATTTAAGTTCCAGATCTGTATTTCAAACTAAAAGTTAATGATCTCTATTTGAACCTAGCATTGGTATTGTCCTTTACTAAGCTCTATACCTGTAGTATACTAACTTGAGATAGTAGGGTTTCATTATTTCATTTCAAGCACTTTTCTTTCCTTTTCTCTTTCCTTTTCCTCTCTCTTTCTTCTGTTTACTGTCTCAGTCCTTACCTTCCTACTTCCTACTAATTCCATTTTAATTATAACAAATTGTACATGGCAAAATTTAAAGTATTTAAGTGTTTTCAATTATTTCTTCCAAAGCATATTTGCCTTGAAGGGTCTGCAGAACTAGTCAAGGCCTTTAAAACCTAAACTTGACTATTTAACAACTCAATTAATGATTATCACTTATTTAAAGTAGCTAAGATCTTTAAAATATTTATCTCTTTCTTTTACTGTTCTGACAGAATTAGAACATTCTGATGATTCATTCGTATTCATCTGCAATGGATAATTTGACTGTGCCTATTTCCATCAAAATATTAACTGCTGAATACTGTATTAATTATTACTTCAGATGGTGTTCCACGTTTCAGCAGAATTTGGTATTCTACATATTGCCTTTATTATTCTAAGTCTTTTAGAATAAGTTTTCATCCGGAGAGTGAATGATGCTTTGTAATCATAAAGCAAGAAGAAATGAGTAGAACAGAGGCAGTGCTTAAGTTAGTTTGGATTTTAATTTGCTGCACTGCACATATCTTTTAAATGTTGCTATAAGCAAAACTAGTTCATGCACTATGTTGCTATAAGCAAAACTAGTTCATGCACTATGGGGCATTGCATTCACTTACAAATAATGGAATAGCAGAAAAAGAATGGAAAAGGTAGTAGAAAAACAGTGTGAAATATTCACAAAACTTAGAGAGGTAGGGGTGGGAATTAGAAAGAAAAAAGAAATACTATTCAAAGTACAATACATTTCTATATCTCTGAAAAGTATTACACCTTTTTCAGTGCTTCCCCACAACCATATAAATGTTCATGTTTGTGATTCTCTACTCTCACCTTGCCTATTCCGATTTATGTTCTATTCCCATTGTCTTTTTCTTTATTCTATCTCTGATAGTGATTCTAGTTACCGCTGATGTAAATATTTTCATCATTTATAATCACGTTATAGCTTTGTACTTCACTGTAGCACCTGAGCAAGTATTGAAAGGGCTAGAAAATGTTGTTAGCTTCTGTATCCTTGTCACTTCTAACTTTCAGAACTCAGGAATGTAAACTTCTCTGTAGTAGGTCACCAGAGAAAAATCACTGTCCCTGTACGATTTAGGACAGCTTTTAGACAATTGCTATTTGTCGGCCTGTACAAAAAGTGACCCTGGAATACATCAAATTTCTGGTGACTAAGGCAGTAGGCTAGTTCCTTAATTGCTCATGATATTGTCAGTTTCACAGTAAACAAAAAATAAACAAGTTAGAAAAATGAAATTATCTCTTCATCTAAAAAGAGAATTTGTTCATTAATTGTTTGGTTGGTTAGTTTCCCTGAACTGGGAATGAAGCACACAGCTATGTCAGAATTCAGTGTTCTGTTCAGAGAATATTGTGCCTGCTGGCACTGTATACATCTAGGACTAAATTTTGCTGGCATAACCAGCATTCTGAAACCTGCTTATAAAGTTAAAAACAGTACTGCTGTCCTACAAATGAACTTCAGTCTCCCAAACATGTACTGACTACACTAACTACATTAATTTTTGAGAGTTCAGATGTTAAAAATAAATCCCCTTTTCTTCTTTAAGACCAAGAAATAAAATATGTGCTAGGTTTTTAAATAATGAGTCACAAATTGTTCTAGGCTGTAACTTCAAATTAAAGTGTATAAACACTTATGCTTATCTAGAAACTCATTTTTGGTACAAGACAGTTCATGGAATCAGGAGAGGCATTAATGTTAGACAGTACAGCAAAACTTTTCCAGTTCATCTCAATTTGTATAAGACTGTATTACATACTGCTCAAGAAATCATTGTCATTTGCTTTATAATTTATTTTCCCCTGAGGATTTCTGACAGAATGCAATTTCTAAATAAATCTTGAATGCTGAGCCTAATAAAAGAAAAAACTGAACCTTTCCTCTTGTGCCTATCTTATCCTCATTTAAATCCTACTCCTAGAAAATAAATACATAAAAAAATAAAAGTCATGGGAAGGAAATTTATAAAATCTTGTTAAAGAAAATTCAGTTTCAGCTACCACTCAGGAACTGACAGCAAGGCCACTATTAGTCAGAATGATAATGCATTTTTACTGTGAAAACAATATAAGGTTACTGTTCTGAAGAGCAAAATTACTGCATGTTTTTTCTTAATTTTAGAGTTGTTACATTTAATGCTGGAAATAGGACTCATTAGGGAAGTGCCTAGGTTAATATAATTCATGTACTCACTACCGTAAGGGAGTTCAGGCTTCTGTGAATAGAAGGGCATGCCCCTTTTTTGCCAAAAGTCTTGTCAATGTTTACATAATAAATACTGAAAGAACTTCTGTGTTGAGAATATGTATGAACAGAATTTATTTCAGTAGTTACATTCTGCTTAAGATGGGAAAGATGTATCTATGTGTTAGGACTGTTAATAATAGTAAAGTTTAGAAGCTGTATCATGATTTAACTTTTGCATAAAAAGTATTAGTTTAATGTAAATTTGCTGTTTTCTGAATTGTTAATAGGGAAGAACAGAAACAAAGATGAACTTTCTTAATCGGATTATTTTTATTCATTTATTCACCCATTTAAAAGACTGAAACACATGTACTCCTTGAATCAGTGAACAGAACTCAAGAAAGTTTATTTTGACAGAGATTCATGTTATCTGTTTCCAGCTAGAGAAACTAATCTTTGTTGCAACTGAACAGATTCAACAAAAGGAAAATACCCCTAATAATCTGTTGACTCACACACTGTCCTATGAGTTGATAGATACCAAGGTCTGTGCCTCTCTCTGATCACTGTCTTGCAGTGATAGAGAGCAATGCATTTTTCATCCAGGTCCCAAACTTCAGACATGCTTTTGAAATAAGTAAGCACTGGCCTGTTCAGTGAATGCCTTATTTTGAAATCCTAGCTATTCTAAATGTGAAACATGCTGTGTGCATAATTCACTCATATAGACATATTTCTTTGCCTTAATGTCTGTTGATTATTTATCCTTCTTAATAAGAAATAAACTCGCTCTTCAGTGCTGTAGTAGAAAGGTCAAAGGAGAAGGGGCATTTGGCATTTCTATGATATTTTCTTTTGCTCTAGAAATAAATATAGTACAAATAATTCTTGTGAAAGCAATACAGAATAGGAACATACCCCAGGCAAGATGTATGGATGTATTAAGAGCAATAAAAGGCAAAAGCATGCTACTAAAAGGAATAACAGTTGTTTGGTATAGCTTTCCCATATTAAGAAATCCAAAAGAGGCTGACTTAATACTTAACAAAATCAAATAGTGTTCCTATCATCTTCCCTGTTAAAAACATGTGAAGCCTTGCAGATTTCTCCATTTCCGTCATGAAGAAATCCATAACCAGTGTTAACTGGCAGTATAAATCTTTACAATACTATGTTAAAATAAGAAAGTAAAAAAGGTCAGTGTAGTCTTCTGCAGAGAGCCATCATAAGACAAAGCCAGGAGGTAACATTTCTAGCCCAGCTGTACATAGATTATACTATTCCTGGCATAACATTGAATAAATTGAAGACAAAATGGTGAGTTCCCAGGAATCATCTCAAATAGTCAGAAAGAGGTGATGGAGTGAGAATTAACACAAAAGGATTGTGTGAGTTAAACACCTACTAAGTGAAGTGGTTAAAGTTCACTTTTGGTATTTAAAAAGGTGAAGAGAGAGAATGAAATGAAAAAAAAAAGAAAAAAAAAAAGGATCAGCATTATTAGGGGAAACAAATATTCAAATACAATATAATAACCAGAAGATAAGGGAAGGTTAAAACAAAAACAAACAAACAAACAAACAAAAAATCCCTCAATTGGAATAACTGAAGAAGTGGCCATTCCATGGGTCAAACCACAGATGCTCTGTAGACCCAACTGTCTCATTGAATATCCTGCTGTTAGTAGTTGCAGGACCTACAATGTGACCTCTGAGGTTTTCTATTCTGTTCTTTTATTTTTAATTTTTTTTACACTTCTTTAACTGGGTGATTTATAAAAGCATAAAATATGTGTTTTATGCATGTTGCCGTTCTTCCAATAGCAGTTTTTTGTTTTATCATAGGCATCAGTTACTCATAAGTCACCAGCAATGAAAACTAACAGAAACAGCAAAACAAAACGGTAACCTCAGCCAAATGTTAAATAATCATCAGTCTTACCATATTCAGAACATTAAATTAGGTTGTGAAATGGTCAAAATCCTAGGAATATACTAACACAGAGTTTGAGCTTATGTATTAATTTTAGGGGACTACTCTGAAGAGAATGTTAGATCACTTGGCATTCATATCTGCTGTTTTATTCAGTTTTTGTTGTTGCTTTTTAAAGATATCCACATTTTTGTCTATGGAATCATTTTATATATTTACGTAGGTGCCTACTCCCAGTAAAATTCCTTGAAGATTTCAGCTCAACAATGGTATCTAGTAAGTAGGAGGATATTTCAGACTATTTCAGCATTCAAAAACTTAAAATTTTCCCCATTCCTCTACTGTCAAAATTTGAGTAAACGTGTTGAGCACTTGAGTATGAAGTTTCCGTGATATAGCAATCCACCTCATATTTTTTGTATTTCATATCAGGATTTCAGTTTGGGAGGCAAGGAAGTTAAAGAAAGAATTTTTTCTTCTCATACTGCCAGTTCTCTGAGTGAAAATGATTTCTAACAAGCTCTTCTCAGAAAGATAGTCTTTCTCAAAAGATACCCATTTTAAATTTTTCTTCGCGTGGGATTGTCTGTTTTCCAGTAAAGAGATTTCTTCCCATCAGAAAAACTGAAAAGTATGCATATAAGGGTTTTAATGTTTCTTGTCCTCTGGATTCCAAAGCTCATTGGTCAAATTTAATTAATGCTACAGTGCTTATTTAGAAGCAAGCAAACAGGAGGTTCTTGGAGTGTGTGGGAAATAAGTTCATGAAACAGCTGGTAAGAGAGCCTATCAGGGCAAATACCCCCCTTATACCTGCTGCTTACAGAGAAGGACTGGTGGGAAACATGGTAGCAAGAAGCTGTCTTAGGCATAGCAATTACATAGAGTTCTCTAATACTGCTGGAGACAGGAAGAGGACCAACAGGACCAGAGGACCTTAGACTTCTGGAGGGCAGATTTTGAGCTAAGGAAGAGGTTGGGTGATATGAGCCCTGCAAAGCCCTATCCTAAACCTCATATTCCTCACAGATCCAAAAGCCTCCTTCACTGTGTGATAACAGATGGCTGTCAATCAAAAAATGCTTGATTAAGCTCTCCTGCATCATATCAAACACATTGTTCTTCGTAATGACAACTGAAAACACCTGATCTGATAAAGCATTCCCTGATAGGATACCATACTTGTCAGTTCAATAAATCCACAGATGTAGGTCCCCTGACAGGAACAAAAAAAAAAAAAAAAAAAAAATCTGTCAGGAATCATCAAACAATAAGTAGCAATAGAAATGTTTTAAAGGATTCATTAAAAAGACAATGATAATTTTCATTTTACAGGTGGGTATGGATATAGTGAGAATGAGCATTACTTGGCTTTCCAAGTCCTTTAAGAATTACATAGCCTAAGATTTCATGCTTCTGTTATTACTAAAAAAATGTGAAAATGCCATGAGTCAAGGTCTTTGTTGGAACAATCTGGTATACTCTAAATTTTAAGTAATTTTTGTTCTTACACTCAACTATAGCTAAGGATGTCAAAATGAGAATATCATTTTGAATTAGAGAAAGAAAAGAGAATGATGAGTGTTTACTAGATATACAGATTGTTTTCTTGTTTATTCTCGTGTAAAGGTTATTTGGCAATTACTCTGCTTGCATGTGATTTGAATATCACCACACCATAATTTCATCTTTTACTATAATAGACATCCATTTATTTAGAAATAAACACTGCTTTTTGTCAGGTTAGTTCTGGTTCAAGCAATATCACTCACACATGCCTTGTATAGTTCTTTCGCATGAGCTGGTCTGAAATAATCTAATCAGACGTATCTTTGAACTGGCGCATAACAGAACTGCATAGCGCCATACGCTCTGCCAAACAGCCTTGTTTTGTAAATACATTCTGCAATCAAAAAAGTACCTCAGCTCCTCGTGTAGAAAGAAACAAAAGGACACAAGGGAACTGTGCCCAAAGTGATACAGAAAGTCAGATGTGACCTCAAGAAGGTTATTTACCTCCTTAATTCACAAGTTTTACCAGTCTCCACTATGGTGCAGCAGCCATTGTGCTCCTAATAAGATTTCTGCCAGTGGAGTTTGCAACATTCAGTGCTTAGTGATGCTTTTATCTTCCCAGGACAGTGCATTTTCTTTGGGTATGAAAAATTTCTTTAATTAGATGTTGAACTATAATGTCAAACCACTTCTCATAGAAAAGAAGAGTGCAACAGAGGTGCTAAATACAGAACATGCTCCGCTGCACATAGGCACTTAATGGTCTTCTCAGCAATTTATTTTCGAAAAAATAAGAAATAAAAACCTGCACAATAAAATGACAGAGAGCCATTTGACTAGGAACTGTAGGTCTCTGGTGATGTTAACAACATGTATCCTACCACCTGCAGCTCTAGTTCATGCCTTTCTTCTGACAATCTCTTCTCCTTATGCTCAGGTAACTCAAATAACAACTGTGTTAACACCAATTAGAATGTTGCGCTTCCATGTTTGGTCTTCCTGAAATTCTATTCATATCATGTTCCATGTATGAAATAAAATACTTTCCCCAAAGGAAAAAAAAACTTAGACCACTTGCTGTGGAAGTTATTTAAAACTGACTATGGAAAACAGGCAAGAGATCTGGACTAAAGGGCCAGAGTGAATTTGCACTGTTAAATACGCAATTGCACTTTTTATTTTGTATGTCACAGAAACGTCAGTATCCAGCAAAAATAAGTCACAATGCATTTTCCTGATCTGTGTAGAAATTCATCTACATGTAAAATTTCCTGTAGCTATTGAGTGAGCCCTGGGCT
This sequence comes from Odontophorus gujanensis, assembly GCA_013399175.1. Lineage (NCBI taxonomy): Eukaryota > Metazoa > Chordata > Aves > Galliformes > Odontophoridae > Odontophorus > Odontophorus gujanensis. The sequence goes on from VXAB01013516.1 coordinate 73,600, forward strand.
CTGTTTGACAGAGAAGGTGGTGACTGAAGCATACCTTCAGGGATGGTTTCAGCTGTAGGCATACATAAAAGACTTCTGCACAGCCTAATGCTTCTCAAAGCACAACATTTTATATAAGGTCATCAACTTTACCTGCCAAGGATCGTGATTTCACCTGTAGAGAATTCAAACACTGTATTCCAGTCATAAAGTCATAAGTGAGTAAATGAGTCATTTCTTGAGTACTGTTTCTGCTGTTAGATTGTATTCCAGGGTTTTTTAATCACAGAATTTTAAGGGTTGGAAGGGACCTCTAGAGATAAAATAAATGAAACGGAATTAAAAAAAAAAAACAACAACAAAAACACAGTAAGTTAGCAGTAAGAACATAATATACAGATGCAACTGAATAGTCTTAAACACTACAAAAGATTTTAGTGAAATATTTCTCAAATTAGAGATCACTTTTTTTAGGCCTATGTAGTGTATTTTTAAACTGAAAATGTATATATTAGAACTACTAAGAACAGAGCTTTCCTTCCTTATTTCTAACTCTGCAAAAGTGTAATGGCTTATCAAGATCACTCACTAGACTAATTATTACTACAAACAGAAAATGAGTAGTGAATACGGGCTGATTCTTCCATTTGGATTTAAAAATCACATACATTGAGCTATATAAGGCTCAGTCAGGTAAAATCTCAAAGTATTAACTTCAGTAACATCTGTAATTCTTCATTTGCTATTTTTCTTCAAGTTATAAGAAAAAAGAATTGTATGGGAATTTCTGTCAAAAGAACTAACTTCCACAAACATAAACCACTAAGCTGGTTTGTAGCTTCATACAGTATAAATACAGCAACATATTTTCTGATATAAGCTTTTTAGTAGTACTATCAAATTGAAAATAGTCCTTCAGGAAGGAGACTATTAGACCTTTCCCTTTTAACTGATCATGATATCAAATCACACATTTTTCTACAAATAAATTAACAGCAAAGAAAAGAGGTCATTTTTAAAATAAGGAACTAAGTGAAAACTAAAACGGTAGAATGTCAGACTGGTTGATTTGACTGCAATTACCAAACAATCTCACTAACTCAAAAAAGGGTTGGGAATTACAGACTATAGAGCAAAGCAAATGCTTTCTTACTTAGCTTCACTTTTTTTCTTTGACTATTATTAGATGTCTAGAGCTGTATTTACAGATTGATAAGACATCAGTTAGAGGGCCATGACATTCCAGGTATGTAAATGCATGGTAATTTATTGCTATTAAGAACATGAAGCTGCTGTTGAGAAGAATTAGACCATAGATTCAACTAACTATATATATACTACTTCGTCTTGAAAACCATGATCAATTTAATAAAGATTCAAAAAAAGGACAAAAATTAGAGAAACTAGTAAAAAGCTGGGAAATTCTTTTCATATTATCGTATATTTATGATATCTTCAACTTTTTTTATTATTTAACATAAGAGACTTAGAGTTGGGGAAACATCTTTTTCTGACTGTTCTGGGGAAAACTTCTCTCAGTTACATTTTCTGTTTTGAAACCATATCTATAAAAAGGAATCAGTTGATACTGACATATACAAGGAATGATTTTTATGGAGCATAAATCTGTCTTGGCAATGAAAGTAAGCATTAGGAAGAGGGTAGAACCATGTGATTTTTTTTTTCCTAAATCATCAAATAACTCTAAATAAGAAGAGAGAATTTTAATACTATGAAAATTTTATTTTTTTTTAATGTACAATTAAGGCCAGAATACCACTTTAAAAAAAGAATTTTTGAGAATTAGTGGGCCTCTGCTCTGTTCTATTAAAATTTTATAAAGAGAGTATGTGCAACAAATGTAATAAGTTAAGCAAATTTACTGGTCCAAATAGCCAAAAATGAGAAAAAGGAATCTACCAGCCTGCTAGTACATGGTCTTCACTTTAACTTCCAATTTCTGGCTCATTTTAACATATTAAATTGCTTCAGGGTATCTGTAGGCAGTATAACAGAAAATGTTAACTCAAACCATTTCACTTTTCTCCTGTATCTTGAGGGCAAGTTTTGAAGTAGTTTCTGAACTAATCTGTGAACTTCAGTCCTGTTGCCAGTCATGAACTTATGAAGTTTTTATTGAAGGTGTTGATTTTCACACAGCTATCCTTGTCTCATATGGTCTCAGGACAGAACTGAGGCAAAGTTGCTAAAGCAACTTCAAAAATTTTTCAGTAAATCGCAAGTGCCAAAATCTTATTCCATAATGTTGACTATGTATATATTCACATATACATCCAATTATTCATTCAAAACATAGGGCTCAACACAATAGAAACAAAACCATAAGTGACTGTCATTTCTCTCAGATTTTTCAAATGAGTAGATGCACGTGATTCTTACTCTGTGGTTTGTTTCATAATGACTTCTACTTAGAAATAATTCTATGAACAATCCTTTAAGATATTTAATTGTTATAGCATTATCTTCAAAACAAGCTATTGTTTGACAGAAATTTGTATTGCTCTTAACATGTAAGGATTTTAAAAAATAAACATAGAATTTTGCCCAACAACTTGTAGGAAGCCATTTGGAATTTTATTAGGCATCTGAGACAGAACCATCCAGCATATGAACAAATGTAAAATGATACCCATCTGCTTGCAAAGGAAGAGGAAACGATGCTCAGAGATCATTACAATTTCTATTCCCCTGATAACGAGGAAAGGATATCACAGATCTCACCTGAGGAAGTCTGTTTGAAAATCAGTAGGTCAGCATCAGCTACATATCACTCTTTCACAGTACTCAGGAATCTTTCACATTTCTTCCTATGAGATGCTCATGCCTAATACAAGCAGGCTACAGCTGCACAGGAAATGAATTCTGAAGCATGTGCTGAATGTTTGTTTGTTTTTGAAGAAGATAACCAGCTATTGCTCTTTAAGGATGTGGTATTTTTTTTTTTTACACAGAGATTAGTATGTGACAACAGCAGTAATTTTGTTTCATAGAAATGTGTTAACGAGCTTTAATAGCAAGGAATAACTCATGAGTGTCCCACCTTTTGGGTTGCTTGGGCCACGTTTAGTGAATGGAAATTGTCTTGGGCTGCATATATGTAGGTCGCTCCAGAAGTAATGCTTCCTATTTATTTTCATGGAAACTACAACTGATACAGAGAGCACAATAGCACTACTTGATAGAGCAAATTCTCAGCTACAAAACAATATTTTTCAAGATAGTCATCACCATTACCTATACATTTTCACCAGCAATGAACAAGAGCCTGCATATCATGCTCATAACAATCTGTACCAGCAAAGTTGACACACTGTCACCATTGCTGAAACACACCACCCACTGCCTCACTGTGCCCACAGTACTGTTTGGTTTCCATAAACATTCAGCAATCATTGGTGAATGTCAATGGATGGTTTTTTGTTTTTTTTTTTCTGCATGGAAAAATTCAGTTACAAATCTTTGCTTTATACACGCTTCCATGTCAGACACCATTCTGTCAGACTGCCCCCCTACTGCCATCTGCCACACAGCAACAAAGTGTAACAGGATATTGCTGGGAATGTTCAACTGCTATTGCAGTTACAAGAGGAAAAGGTTGCAGAAATTTACTCCCCTTTCGAAGATGTTGAGGAATGCAAATACTCTTTTAATTTGGGTTTTGAATGGAAATGGAAAGTCATTGTCAATAAATTCAAATAGAAATGCAGATAATTCAAAAGCTTGCAAGTAGCTATCTGATTAAAGGTTGAGTGGATGTGTATCTAGTAAACTGAGTGAATGAATCCTCAGTATACTGTGCTTTACTTAAACCTGTATTTATGGTGCATTTGTTTCGAATGATAGTTAAGTAACACAGTTCAAATATCATCTTAGTGGACATAATCTGCAGGCTATCACTAAAATTAACATAGGTCTGGGTCAATTCTTCATGACAAATTCATATCTATCTTAAACTACTTAATCATAGACTGCCTGGAAATAGCAAATGGGTTGCTTAGTGGCAACAATATATTTTCTCAAAATGCTCTCTAAAAGACCAAATTCCATCAGGAAAAGAAAGAATAGAAATCTACTTGTAGACCTGAAAGTCTCCTTTTTCCAATACTCCATAGTTACACAATAGTCATTACAGGGAATAAAATTTACCTCCACTAGAATACTGATGTTACTAGAAATTACTCCAAATTTAAACTTAGGTAACCACTTCATCTTAGGAAGGGAGTTTACAACATTTCTTTGTAACCATAGTGAAAGGGCTGTGGTTGGAACAGTCACTGCAGTCAATGTAGATTTCCTTCTGGAGAGTGATTGAGCCACTCCTAAGCGTTTTTTGAGGAGGGTGATTTCTGATGAATTGATTCAGTGCAGCTAATGAGGTGAAGACAAGATCATACCATATTGTTTTTCAGGTGATTTGAGTCTGATCAAAGATGATCATAAGAATAATTAATGTAAGTATGGAAATACATGTGTATGTGAAAAAGTATCAGCTACTGAAGACAAGAGTTTTTATTAATATATTTAAAAACAAATAAAATAGCATCATGCAATTATTTGCATTTCAGCCTTTTAAAATTAAGCATGGGATAAAACACTAAGTGATTTATTTAAATCAAAGCTATGCTTTAAGAGGATTGCCTGATTTTACTCTTGACTCCTAAGTGGGTAAAAGCTCTTTGTGATTTCCTCAGGTTGATTTAACCTGCAAAGCTCTAGTTCTCACTTTGTACAGAAAACTGACAGCACTTGACACATCAAGAAAGCTTTTTCACTCCTATTAAAGTGCTCTTTCTGATTTGAGAACCAGAAGTAGGTGGGTGGTGTCCTTTGGGGCTTGACCATTGTAATTATTTAAGCTGTCTGCACTACAGCTAGATATTAGAAGAGCATGCAAAATAGTAATAATGGTAATAACAGTAATAGTAATAATAATAATAATAATAAACCCCACACAAACAAAACAAATAAAAACCCCACAACAAACAAGCTTCCTGTATACCCAGATCCAAACTATAAAGCGCACCCACAGTGTCTCTACTCTGAGTTGATGTCTTCTGTCTCCCCTATCATTTCAGTGTCTGATCCTGGAAATTAAGACATATTCAAAATAAATACAGTACGGAATGTAGTGCAGAAGTGACATCATTAAAAGTTCATAATTAATTCTTGCTTTTTTATATTATCACCTCAAGCAAGGAGGGAGCTTGGGGGCTAAACAGCTGGAGTTCTAGGGAATGCAAAACATCCTCACATGGATTTTATTCTCTCTCTCATCTCATTTGTTTCCAAAGTGGTTTGATCCATCTTTAAATGCTTAGGGCCAAATTATATATTTATGGAAGTCTGTGAAGCAGCTGATGTTAAGGAGAGGTAGGGGAAAAAGTACTGTAAACCTCTGTAGCACTTAAGCAAAATTTAAAGAGCATGCTTCTTCAAATCATTAAGCTGCCAAGAAATCTCAGACAACTAAGACAAACATTCCTTCCAACTCCCCAGCCCTCTAACCTCCCATTCTCCTCTACATGCTAGCAGCACACACATGAGACTTGTTAGGTTATAAATCACACATTTCTAGATGTTATGTCCTACAGTCTTCTAAGCATGAAATAGTAGACAAGGTTGCTATCAGAACTAAAACCAAGGAGTTATCTAGCTTGTCTGTTTTGTTTGTTTGTTTGTTTGTTTGTTTTAGTGAGGGTTATTTGTTTTGCTCTGTTTTAAAAAGCAGAAGCTGAGAGGAAGGGTTGACAAATGGAATTATCAATAGGTAAGAAACAGAAGGAGTAAAAGACAGAATGTGGTACACTGTCTTAAAGTTTCTTCTGAGAAGTTAAAACACTACCTCCTTCTGCAAAATATCACCATTTCTCCACTGAAGATTCTTGTCCTGTCAGACCTGCTGACATCATCATGCATGTACCTTTCTATAACATGCTTCTGTCAAATGGAAAAAAAAAAAGAAGTATTCATCTTCCTCTTGAAAGCATTTAGATTCACTCAGATTGCTTTGACAGAATGAGACTATGTCAACGACACGTGCAGTTTTGTTGATAGATAGGAGGAGGCAGGGAGCACTAGTGACAAAGCAGGTGCAAGGGTGTGCAGGCAGCAGTATCTTAGGTTGCCACAACACAGTTGCAACAAAAAGTCCTCTGTAAACACAACCAAAGAGGAAGCACTACCTTCCCATCTTTATCAATGACATCAGCATGGGGATGGAGTGCATGCTCAGCAACTTCTATAATGAGGCTTTGTCTACATAAGGTATAGCATTGTTCCAGCAATCCAGTTTGCAGAAATAATCCTGATTATGCTTAATGCGGAGACATTCTATGCCCCATTAAATGTATTGCTCTTATGTTATTATTTTAAAGTTCAATAACTGAGTTTCTAAAACTGAAGTGCAATGCCTAAAATAAACTGGAACTCAAGTCTTGAAAGTGAGGAAATGAAAATTTCACAAGATTCAGATTGATTAATTGTCAAAAAAAGGTATTCTTATTCCCATTCATATTCTTACTGTAACTTAATGTAACTGTGATATTTTTCTAACAAATATTTCTAAAATTAAGGATGATTCAGAGGAACAGAAGTTCAGTCTTTTTGAACAACTGAATATTTATTTTGCTTCTTGCAAAGGAACTGATTTGTACTGGATTTGCTCAGGTGATCCAAAGGTTCAAAATGCCTAATTAATGGCTTCCCATTGATGCAGTCCACCATCATTCCTCTTTCCCATTTAAGTAAGATTGTTACCTGAGAGAAATTACTGACAGTTGTCATTTAAATATAGGCAGCTGTAAGCCTACCTCTCTCTTGAACTCTGAGTTTTCGCCAGGAAGCCATCAGCTGCAGCTGAAGATCCCATAAACTTTCCACCTGTGTTCTGGCCATTATCTGAGCCTTTATGGTCTTACTTTAAAATGTGTTCAATTTTTCTGCCTTTTTTTCCAGGAGGCTCCCTAGAGTCACATGTAGTGAAGAGAGTATTTGAACTTTATATGTCAGGCTTTCCAGCTGTCTGTTGCGCTGACTTAGCATGTAAAAGAAAAATACGAAGGTCCCAACAGTAATCTGACTTAAAATATTGAATTAAATTTCAGAAAGAAGAACTTGTGAGAGTCATCCAGGAAAAGCAATGCTATTTGTCCAAAAACTGCTCTACCAATTTGAATAATGTTTATATTTCCTACTTCTTATTTTCTTAAAGCTGTATAGAATTCCTAAACACACTGGTGGGAGTGTGTGTAATTTTGTATTACAAAAGCTTACGAATTATCCGATTATCACCCAGCAGTTCATGTTTTTCTGTTCAGTGTGTGGTCTGTTTATACGTCTCAGTAAGACCAGAATTAACAGATCAGTTTCTTACATTAGAGTGCGTAATACTCATCTCAGTATCACCCTGTATTTTATCAGAAATAAAGCATATAATTAAGGTAGGAAGTTGCTTATATCCAGAGCTTCAGATTAAACCAGTTGGAAGGGTTTCATTCCCATTTCATAAATTAGACAACAACTTCACTGTGGAAAAGTCTGAAAGACTTTGAACTGGAAGCTGATCAAGGACAAGATCCTCAGCCCAGTCTCACCACACCTCTCAGACTTAATAATCATATTTCTGTTCTACCACAAATCAACCCAGACCATAAACTGATTGTCTTCTGGATAAAATCTACCAGATCTACTGGCAGTCCCTCTTGACATGTCTAAAACTTCTAGGATAGTGGCTGTTTTCTGGACTGTTCCTGACAAAAGCGGTGTAACTACAGCTCTATACCAAGCCACCTAGCTCCTGATGGCTACAACTCAGCAACATGAACTTCCTGCACCATGCAGGCTGCTATCACCTTTCCATGGAAAGCAATAATGATGACGCAGCGTCAAAATCTTAGGATTCGTTTAGAATTTGGAATTTGATATCCTAGGTATTCTGTCAAAGCTGGTACTAACATTTGAATATATGTCTAGACCATTTTGGTCTCAGAAGTTATTTTATGCATTTTTGTAAAAACTATTTTCTAAATGATTTTTACTATGCTACTAAAAAATGAAATGTTCTTCTTTATTTCCAGACTTACACTTCACAGAAAAAAAAATAAATATGAAGACTTAATACATCTGAATAATGAAACAGTACCCTGTTAAGCTACAGAGTTAGTTTCACACTCAAAGACAACTAATAACTGTTTCCATGGGAATATTTTGGCTAAGGTGTTTATACATAAAAGCCCGAGAAGTAGCTCACAAACACATTAATCAAAATTATTCATGTACTAAATAAATTTCATGGCAATTTTCAAATCCATAACTCAATTTTAATTTCTCAATTTCAAGTTACTATGTTGTTAATGCAAAATTTACTTTTTGATTCAACCAAAAATCAGTTACCTCCTTTCCCATGTCTCAAAGTTAATTTGACAGGTTTGGTTTCCTTAATGTGAATGTATATAAGAGTTTATATACTGGTTTAAAAGAGATGTATACTGCATCATTCTTCTTAACATTCTGCAGTACTTTATATCTAGGGATCTTAATATCTAAGTGAAATGTTTTACAAATCAGGACAAGCAAAAGGAGATTGAATAATATCAGAATCAAAACTAGGTCAACTTTGGACTATCTTATAATGACTAAATCTTTCTGCATATAAATTTTAGTTCCCAGTTTTCTTGAATCTATGTAATTTTCTGAAGAAAAAGTAGCCAATATTCACAAGTGAACACTTTGGACACAGATAAAATTATTTTTTGTTTTGTTTTGCTTTGTTTTTTTTTTTTTTTTAAGTTATTTTAGTTTTAATTGTCTGTTCAAAATGTATTAAAAATATGGTAGTATGTAAGCATTGTGTTATGTACTGTCTTGAGAGTTACTATTATTTTCTTTGAAGTTTTTCCCTTAAATAGTATAGTCCAATAGGAAATACTGGACTTAAACAAGCTACCTCTTCATTTTTGTGTCTGGAATTAAAATACTCTGGGTAAATTGTGTGATTTAGCTGAGAATTTAGCTAGGGAATTGAGATGAAAAAAAAAAAAAAGACAATTCAGCTAGAGGCAGTAGTCATGAAATAGTTCATCACTGCTGTGAAGCTGCAGTCTAAAGAGCTTCTGGCAAGACAGTGACATTCAAAATGTGAAAAATCTTTGCCTTCAGCCTTTAGAAGCATTTTTTTTTTAACACAGAAAGAGGTGGGTGATTTTTTTTCTTTCTGTTTTTGTTTTGTGATTTGGTCTTTGTTGCCTCAGTGCAGTTTTGGATATTTTTCACATTTTACAAATCAATTTTTTTTTCAATTTTAGTTAACCTTAAATTACAAATTTACATCTGTAATTTTTTTTTTTTTTTACTTGACTCTGATTTGTAAAACAGAAACAATGAAGTAATGAATGATTGTCCAATAATTATGTCTCACTATTTAGGAGGAGAAGGAGGATGATCTCGATTTATAGATGTGTTAAATCTTTGTTGAATATGTTAATATATTTTGGTATATTTAGTGTATCTATCAACTTAAGGACGTTCCTGGCTTGACAGATAAATTTATGTTGAAGGTTGTGACTGTTTCACAAATACGAGCTTTCATCTTGTCTCTAACTCAGATATCCCTTCCACAGATATGGACAATGCCCTATATGATATGAGTTTTTGAAATTAAGAATCACTTATTTGCTTGAAGAATAGGTTAAAGGTCACTGCTGGTCTCATAAAGTCTAGAACATGTCTCTGATGAAGGACAGTGTGAGAGAAACCACTTTTCAGTGCCTTTCTCATCTTTCCCACAGCCACCATAACAGATAAAAGAACCTTAATGAAAAAGAATAAAAATAAAGCAACTGAGAATAAATAAATAAATAAATAAATACCAGCAAAGCAACATGAAATAAATGTCAAGATGAGCAACGGTAAGTGCAGAAAGAGTGAGTACACAGTAGCAGTACTAAAGCTTTGCTGGGGGATTCTTCACTCTTGTTCTCAGTTGATAAGCAAATGCTTGTTGCAGATGACAATCACCAATGACAGCTTGGGGAACAGCTGCTTCCCATTTTAGAGGAAAATGATGGCTGTCAAAATAACTGAAATGACAATTACCAGTGCTGTTTTAGATCAGCATTGCCGCAAAGCCAGGAAGTAGCCCAGTTCCTATCTCAGTGCAAATTTGGAGGCTTTCTTTAGTACAAAAAAATACACATTTTCCATTTTTAATTTCCTGAGAGCACCTCTTTCTCTGTATTACAACTTTCCACCTCGTTGCCTTTTACTGTTTTCTGCTGAGGACCTTGGCTCCATTACTGGTGATCTTCACTTGTTTTGGGACACCTCGCAGATGACGGCTCACCTCTGCCTTCAAATAAGCTCCCTCAAATACTGCCCCTCTATATCTCCGGGTGCCAGGGAAGGATGCTTTCTTATATAGAAGAAAAATAGGCTGAGATCTTTTGTCACCGCTACAAAGATTCTTTAACCCTCTTCTCCCACTCCAGTTTTCTCTTCTGAAAGACTAATTCCTACATCAATTTGTTAGAAGATTTCTGTGAAAAAAACAAACAGAACTCTGTCCTCCGTTACTGAGTTCCTCAATAGAGCTCCCTTCATGTGCAAAGAAGCAATAAAGTAAAAAGATTCTTTACAGCTACATGGGAAAAGATCTGCCACAAACAAAAATACAGAAATACTGATACCTGTATCTATCCATCTACCAGGTGCACATGTCAGGGATCCCTGATATTAAGTATTTCAATGGTAGTAAGTAACACTCAAATATAATATTAAAATTTCCAATTTTAGATGTAAAAGTATTTTGTTGGGAAAACAACAACAACAACCACAAACACAGAAGTTATCCGATCTAATTTTTTTCCTTCCCTCCATCCTGAGCTGTATGTTCGTGAGTATGTGAAACTTAGGAGATGTAACAGCTTCTTTTTTTTACATATGAAGATATGTAGAAAAAAATGGGGAGAGCTGGAAACACAGTTACTGACACATATTTAAGGATATCAATAGGTAAAAACTGTGGAAGATATGCAGCAGGAACACTGAACATTCACAGTCCTTCAGTAAACCCACTTCTTTAGATACTTTCAATATTATTATATTTTTTCTTATCTTTAATCTTTCCAGTCAAGTAGATTCAAAAAGTATCAAAGCAGACTGGATCCCTCACAAAGTAGAACAGAAGGGTAATCACCTGGCAGAACTGATGTTCAGCTCCAGTGGATAACTATGATAAAATATTTTAAAATGCAGTGATGTATAAATGCTCTCATTCTCATGTAGTCCTTTTGTACTCTCTTCATGGCCCAATTAATAATCAATTATTTGAAATTAGAGTAGAAGGGCTTTAATTCCCTCTTTGTCTGAGGACAACTTGTAGCTCCAAGACAGTGCTTCAAGTTGAAAATTCCAGTCAGGAAGAATTTTCCCAGCCCCTGTGAAGCAGCTTAATTACAAAACTGCTATTTGTTATCTTCATTGTTTTTTTTTTTGTTTTTTTTTTTTTCTGTGAGTTGACTATAGATTGTAGATATGTAAACTAAGAGTGAGGATTTATTGAGAAATAACATGGCTGAAAGTATATATTTTAGACTTGGATGCTACTGCCCATAGACTTCCATGGACCTCATTTGTGGCCTAATAATGGACTTCCAGCAGTGAAAGCTGTACTCTTGGCCCATAAGGAAATACTTCTCCTAGCTGTGTACCAGGTATGCATGAACCACTCTCACACAAGTCTCAGCCTACAGGAAGCTTTCTGCTGTCTGTTTCATATGACAACCCCACTGAGAAATGGTGGAGAACAGTTCTGTTCACAACGTCTCTCAAAATGAGGCTTTATGACAAGTCTATTGAGATTGTTGGCATGACAAATGTCATGCAAGTGTCATGCAAATGTCCTTCACAAAAAAAAAGCAATATTGACAAGCTTTTTAGAGAGCTCAGCACAGGTTAGGCCAATTTGTTTCCCACTGCTCTGACTGCTTGGAGGAGTCTGATAAGCTGTTCAGTGGAGCAAGGCCAAGCAAGATGGACAAATGCTTTTACCTCTGTTCCTGCTCTTCCACCCATAGTGATCTTCCACCTCAGTTCATAACAACTCCCATATATGTCTGTGTCTAAGTCACAATAATTAGCATTCTGAAAGGCTAAGGTGGGCAAATACTTGCAAAATAAGGTCTTGTGCAATACATGTATAAGAGGAGCCTACTGGTCACATAGCAAAGGCTAGCAACAAAATGATACATTCAGTCTAATACATAGTTTAAATCCAGAACAGACATACAGATGAGTTAATGACCTGTCTCTTGGATATAAAATAAATTTATAGGGTGTCAATTCAAAGTATATTTTACTATAATAAGTATGTTAATACCTAACAGGTAGTTATAAATCAAAAGGGAAGAAATAGATAAGAAATTAAAAGAAACACCCTACATGGGAAATTAGTGGTTATAACATCGAATGCATTCATTCACAATGTGCTAATAAAAGTGGGAGGTCAGAGAAGATACACAAGACACAGATTACCATTACTCCTTGCAGTAGTTTCCTGGAGCTTTAATTTGAAATTTGGGTGTAATGGTTTCTCTAATACCATCACTTTTTGATTTTGTTTTGTTAAATAACAACATGTTACACAGTCTGTAATGAAGAACTGAAAATGTGAGCAGTTCAAATCTGGGTGGTATTTAAAAAAAATGAGAACTTAAACAGCCTAACAGTTTTGTACACATGGACCTTATCTTACTAACAAAACATTTTATGTCTTTATATGTTAGCCACTTTATATGATACATTACATAGAATCATAGAGTAGGTTGGGTAGGAAAGGACCATAAAGGTCACTTAGTTCCACCTCTCCTGACAAAGGCAGGGATGCCTTTTCATGCTGGAAAATATAGTATTTCTGAGCAAATAAGAGCAACTGATTCAGAACATATATGGGATTTCTTTATTTTTGTTTTTGTCTGAAAGAGAACTAAGTGCATTTCCTGTGGAAGAGCTCTTTTCACTATAGGGTAATAACTAGTCATCAACTTTTAGGATGGGTGCTTTACCTGTAAATGTTAGTTTCAATGTCTCTTCAGAGTCTGAGTTTTTATTATACATCAACTTTTGACAAAAAAAAAAAAATTACAGATACGAATTATCAAAATAAAACTTACATTGGGTTTACATGACAAGGTTTTGGTAGCAAGGTTCTCTTCTGTGAACCAAACTGTCAGCTGCCCCATGTCTGATCAGAGCCAGATCCAGCTGGCTCCAAAAGAAGCCTGCTATAGGGCCAGAGCTGAGCCACAGGCAGAACCAGCTGCTTCTGTGAGAAATAATATCTAAGAAAGAGAAAAAGTGCTGGACAACAGTAGCTGGAAGAGAAATAGAGTGAGAAAATATGAGAGAAACAGCCCCTCAGACACCAGTGTCTGCAGAAAGGCAGAAAGTGCCCCAAGTGCAGAGCAGAAGCACCCTGCAGCCCAGGAGAAGCCCACAGTGGAGCAGGCTATCCACCTGCAGCCCTTGGACACAATGTGGACCAGATCTCCGTGTTCAACAGCATGGGCTGAGGCCTCCTTCAGGCCTCATAATCATCTCCCTCTCCCTACTCTGAGTCTGTTTTACCTGTGATGGTAATTAGTGAGCACCATCCTTGTCCTTATCTCAACCTGTGAGCCTTTTTTTCATCATATTTTCTTCCATTCTCCTTTTGGAGGGGGGGAGTAAATGAACACTGGTGTTTAGAGGCTTATCCACATGAAACAATCACAGATTGAAAATCCTTTATTTTTATTTATTTTATTCAACACTACTTCCTTATATTCTGTATACTTCACTTGCTTTTTGCTTTACACATGTATATATGGATATTACAAAAATATAATTACAGGGACATTAATCTTACCACGGGCAGACCAATATTACATAAACAAAGTATGTCAGGTGAAAAAGTTACAGGTGAAATTATTACTGGTTTTTGATTTTCTGTTTTGTATTTTTTTTTTCTATTCCTGAGCACCATCTAATCTGATCTATGTAGATGAAAAAATACTCAGAGAAGGGTTGTCTTATTATGTGACTACAAAATCCTATAGCCCTATCAAGTCAGAGTTCTTTTTCAAGCTTCAGGGCACAACGTTTGCATGCATATATTTGCAATATGTGATCAAAAAGCTGCAGATTGCTTCATTTTTTGAAGAAAGGGTATAAATGCAGGAAAGCACTTTGCTTGTAAGGTTTTTTTAAAAAATCAAAGATACTTACAGGAAATAAAATATGGATCTCTATTTGATTAGGTTTGGTTTGATTAGCAAGAAGAAATGTAGTAAAACTTTATGCAAGAACTGTTTTGGCAGCAGATTCTTCAGGGAAAAAGACCTCAATAACAATAGTTGCAATTTGAGAAATTACAGGACTTGGCAAACAAATATTGACAAAATAGATAGTTTAAAATCCTAACAAATAAATCTCAAAATTAAAAAATCTGCTTTTTTTTTTTTTTT
>VXAB01013516.1:88128-107801 GCA_013399175.1 Odontophorus gujanensis
TTTTTTTGTTTTTTTGTTTTTTTTCTGAACCTTTTAGCAATAGTTAGTTCCTTAATACTCTTAATCTCCCATATCTCTTTTCAACCTTCATCTAATTCAGAAGGACCTGAAGCTGGGTGATCCCCATCTTAGTAGGGTCTGTTTTCTCAGCATAATTATCTATTGCCCCAGTTTCATTATTCAGTTCTTTAATGTTAAAAGTTTAATTTAAGAATTAAATTTTAAGAATAATTTTTTTAAGAATTAATTTTAATAATTTAAGAAATTTGAGCCTGTAATAAAGGCATTTAAGAGCCAGTGATACTGTGAAAGTAATGTCCTTGGAGAAAGAGCAATATCATTTATGGATAGTATATGCTTATTTGACAAACTAACAATACAAAAAGGCACTCTGGACTTCATCCTAGGAATTACACCAGGTAAAATAAATAATATTAAAACTGGCTAGCATTCAGAACTTAATCGCAACATTAGCAAATTTGAAAAGTTCTGGAGGCTTTAGTGAAGGGTTTTATATACAGTATTTTAAATGCCGGTTCATGTAAGGGTATTTCACCGTTCTGCATCCAGAAAATTTCTGTCTGTTCTCCTCAAGTCCAAGGGCTGGTGTTCCAATTGGTCCTGAAGAATTCACTGATTAATAAATCACAGAACCTTCATGCAGTCTTGACCAATGGGAGGGCACACCAATGACTAAAGCACTTATCTGCACAAAATATATGAATACTAAAGAAAATTTGAATGTATTCCATCACATGACATGATAGACAATGAAGAGTGGAAAACCCACAGGAAGGGGTCTATTGTATATGAAGCAGAGAATTTCATATATTTCTGTCCTGGCTTCAGCTGGGACAGAGTTGATTTTTTCTTCATATTAGGAACTTAGGGGAAAAAACAACTTTGAAAACAAATCAGCGTTTCTAGTTGTTACTGCACAGTGCTGCATGGAGCCAAGGGCATTTCAGTTTCTCAGTTTCTCATACTGCCTGCTAGCAACAGGGGCACAAGGACCTGGGATGAAAAAGAACCAGGACAGCTGGCCTAATCTGGCCAAAAGGATGTCCCATATCATATGACATAACACAAAAGAAAAAAAAAAAAGGTCAGGAGTTGGCCACCAGACAGCAGCTGCTTGGGATTGGCTGGACATCCATTCACACACACACACATATAGATATATATACACACACAAGTTATGCACAAGCAATTACCATCTATCGGTAGGTGGTGAGTAATTGCTTGAGCATAACTTGTGTATATATATATATATGTAAAATTATCATTACTATTATTCTTTCTTCCTCTTTCTTTTCTGTCTTTGTAAGTAGCTTTTATCTAAACCTACAAGTTCTACTTTTCTGTTTCTTTCAGATCTCTCCCCCATCCCACTGGGAGGTGGGGATGAGAGAGCGAATCTGTGGTGCTGAGCCACCTTCCAGATTAAAACACAAATTCCTATCATTTTCTATGTATGGATCAATTAACAGACCCCTCATACACAGTGCCCTATTAATTTCACATCAAGAAAAAAGGCTGAATAGCAAAAAATCATTCTTTTTTTATTAGTCTTTGGAAGGAATTTGTATGAGTTCTTGATGATCTTAAAATCTTGATGTGTAACTATGCACTCATCAATTTTTTGCAAGACTGAACCCATGTATATGACCCTTGTATCCTGTAACAACATCTTGATCTCAGAAAATATTATTTCTCTTCTGTAACAAGTTTCCACTCTCTACCTGATGAGCAGTCTGCTTTACTCAGATGTGATTCACTAAAGTAATACTTATTCGAAGGAATAATTGAAGGAAACTTCAAAATAAGCAGATCTAGCCTAAACCTGGCTTGTCAAAAGTGTGCAATTCAGACCATCTCTAGAAATACCTGGCTTTGGGAGAACACATAGTTATCTTCAATTTCCTGGATTTCTTCCTTAAAGTTCGACATCCTGAACTCTCACTAAGGACGCTGAAGTTTTGGACTATTAAAGATACTTCTCAATATCTTGCTCTGTTAACATTTCTGTAGGACTTTTCCTACAAACTTTTAAATTTCACTTGCTTCTATTAACATATTGGAAGGGAGTGCTTCCCATGCCATTGGCCTTCCCCCCAACCAATGAATGTCCAGTACCATTCTTAAAATATATTTCTGACTATATTCAGAATCATAGAATCATAGAATGACTTGGATTGGAAGGGACCCCAAGGATCATCAAGTTCCAGCTCCCTGCCACAGACAGTGTTGCCGACCTCCAGATCTTGTGCTAGAGCAGATTACCTAGGGCCTCATCCAACCTGATAATTAACACCTCCAGGAATGGAGCATTCACAACCATCCCTTGACAGCCTGTTCCAGCACCTCACCACTCTCTCTATGAAGAACTTCACCCTGGCATCCAATTTAAACTTTCCCTCCTTGAGCTTAAAACCATTCCCCCTTGTCCTATCACTATCTGTTCTCATAAAGAGTTAATTCCCCTCCTGTTTATAATCCCCTTTTAAATACTGGAAGGCTGCAATGAGGTCTTCCCACAGTATTCTCTTCTCCAGGCCAAAAAAACCCAGATCCCTCAGCCTGTTTTCGTAGGGAAGGAGCTCCAGCACTCTGATCATTTTCATGGTTCTCCTCTGAACCCTCTCCAACTGCTCCATATCTTTCCTGTATTGGAGGCCGAGACTTGGATTCAGTACTTCAGATGGGGCCTCATGAGGGCACAGCAGAGGGGGATAGTCATTTCCCTTGCCCTGCTGACTACCCCTTTTCTGATGGAGCCCTGGTTACCTTTGGCCTTTTGAGCTTCAAGAGCGCACTACTGGATCATGTACAGTTTTTCATCTAGCAGGACACCTAGGTCCTCCTCCCCAGGGGTACTCTCAAGAAATTCTGCCAGCCTGTGTAAGTATCTAGGATTACTCCAACCCAAGTGTAACACCTTGCGCTTTGCAATGTTTCTTCTCATTAGGTTCGCACAGGACTATCTTGATCAATTTAGAAGATTTTTATTGGAGGGCCTTATTTATAATTTGGGTGATTGCTCTGTTTATCATAGCTTTTATGCCTTTCAAATGTCATTAGTTTGTCGCTCTACTATATTCCATCCTGCTTAGTCACACTTGACTTAACTCTATTAGTTTGTTTGACGCCTTTGATTTTAAATCTTTGCTGAAGTGATCACAGTATTTGCAATAAATATCACATAAATATCTTCCATAAATTCTTCCTAAAAATAAATAAATATCTTCATAAATATCTTCCTAAATTTCTCTAAAGCAAGTAATTGACTGTAATCGAGGACCTTAATGTTTCTGAGCAGCTACACATTCTTCTGCATGCCACAAACTTTTATTACAATCCAAAGAAAATAAATAATCAAAAACATTTATTTTATCAGGGTTTCTTCTTCAAAGGGACATCGCAATTTCAAAGAGCATCAAAGTTTAGCTGCACTCTGATGCCAACATTATTTTAATCTGTCTTGAAAATTGTATATTTAATCATGATGAAAATATTATTTTCTTTTAAATGTTTATTTAGAATTATTTATTGAACTAGTTTTCTCATCTGAATCTCTACCTCTGGGATCAGATTTTATAATTAAAGAGGGTATTCTGCACTTGTTAAGATCCTTAAAGTTTATCACAGGGTCACTGCATAGAGCTAATTTGCTTTCATCACATCTGCTCACAATTAGTCAGGAATAAGTCAGGAATGGGCCCATCTCTATGAAAAGTCCTATTCTCATTTGAAGAAGTTTAATTGTTTATTTTATTTTTCAATTAGAAATAGCAAGCCAGTTCACTACTTGATGGAGAATGAGAACAAATAACAGGAAAACACTGAAAAGTCTGAAGTATTCAAATCCATTCCTTTATATTCACAAAAAGCAAACAAACAAACAAACAAATCTGAGATATTAAAGGCTTTTAAATTCTCTCACAGAGGAGGAACAGAAACTAAGCTAGAAAAATAGCAAATAGCATGAAATAGATCAATACATGTCAGCAACATCTCAAAATTTGATCCTAGGATGTAGAAAGAACTGAGCAAAACTGAATAGAGTGAGCAATGAGTATTTTTGGAAAACCACGAAAGACAAAATGGAAGGCAAAAAAATTACCTCTTCATAATAAAGGAGTATGTGAAAACGTAGGGCATTCTTGATTGGTCATTTTACCTTAATCAATTAGAAAATTACTAGAAGACATTCTTAAGTAACCAAGTTGTAAAAACTGAGATAATGAAGTAATAAAATAAAACAACCCCTGACCATGAAGATGATGAGACAAGAACCATACAAACAAATCAAACTTCTTTTCATATATATAAGAAGACAATAGTTGATCTTCCAGTTCTCATGCTGTTTTAATAATCAGACAGAGGAAGTGTAGTATCTACCAGTGTGAACTGAAACTAGCAGCAGTTATATTAGTGTATTTACTAATTTACTCCTTAGTATGTTAAAGAATAGTTGTCAATGACACTTTCTCTTAGACAGGACCCAAATTCTCTCCTGGTGTGCCCAGACTTAGGTTCTATTTAATATTTTCGCTGCTCATTTTAGTAATGATACACTAACATACTGATCATATTTGCAAATGATAACTGCCTAGTAAGAGTGGCAGGCTGCAGGGAAGGATTAAGTTTGTTTATTTTTTATTATTGTTATACTGGAAAATGACTCAAAATCAACATTATGAAGTAATAAAGTGTTGCATCCAGAAATGGGAAATTAGATGCCTAATTGCAAAATTCAAAAACCTGACCACATAGCAGTTTAATACAAAGAGTGCAAGGGTTATGCTGGATGTCATGTAGCATGACTTTCTATGTGATTCTATTTTAAATATGGCATGCTTTATGACTTGACATGATAACAAAAATGTTGCATGCAAACACAGGATGATATTTTATCCTTCTACTGGTTTCTGATGATGTCTAGACAGAACATCGCACCTGGTTTCTGGTACCCTTCCTTAGTATGGGGTTATATCCTGAAGGAAAGTATCAGAATGATCAGACGTTTCAATTTACCTCTAATTCAAATTAAAAAAAAATAAATAAATAAGAAGGAAGATTTATGACATTTTTTCAAAATGAGGAAGTCTATTACAAAGATTCTTTTTTTTCTTTCTTTTTTCCTCCCCAAAGATTTAACATTAATTTAAATATTTGGGAAATCTTTTAAGCCATAAAATCATATGAGTAGAGAAACCTGAAGGGGTCAAGTAATCTTTTTCACTAATTTTTTTAAAGATAATATATATTTTCTAACATGCTCTAGATTTGTGTGTGCTGCCTCATCATGGAGGACAGAAGAGAATGACCCCTTCTAGTCCTGTATTTCTATTATGTTATAGAGTAGCATAGTCTTACTTTTCTGAATGTGTTTTATGTAACTCTTTTCTAAATTGGGAGCTCCTTGCATTAAGCAATACATGAAGAAAATGCCACCAGCAAGAAACAATTAAGTAAGAAGTTGCCAAGTCATTTGTATAGCATGAATTAGATTTTTCTGTTAATGCTGAATAGCCTCTTTTTATTGCTGTTCATTTCCCTCAGTGCATTCACTAGCAATTATTATGCAACCTACACAGAACTGTAGCTCTGAATTTAATAGGATTAGCACCATGAAAGAGAGCTTCCTTTACGTCACCCTTCTATAAACAAAGCCACTGCGAAATCTAGCCACAAAAATTCAACTTTGCTTTGACTGTGAAGCAGGCTAAAGTCATCCATTGATAGTCTGTACATGTGGAAGTGAATGTGGAACTGATAACTTGGTGGGGAAGTCTATTAATGTCATCTACCTGAACTTCTACAAGGTCTCTGACATGATCTTTAACTCTAAATTAGGGAGATATGGATTTCAAGGGTGGACTATTCAGTGGATTTGGCTGGAAGGTTGCAGCCAGAGGGCTGTGGTCAATGACTATATCCAGGTGGAGGCCGGTAACAAACTGTGTCCCCAAGGGATCCTTCTTGGGTCCAGTACTCTTTATCATCTTTACCGATGACAAATAATGGGATCGAGTGCACCCTTAGCAAGTGTGGTGGTGTCACCAAGGTGAGTGGTGTGGCTGATAAAGCAGAAGGAAGGAATGCCTTCAAGAAGGACCTCGGTAAACTCCGAAGGTGGATCCATATGAAACTAATGAGGTTCAACAAAGAGAAGTGATAGGTTTTGCACTTAGGCGGGGTAATCACAGGTAGGTATACAAATGGGTAGAAGAACTCATTGAGAGTAGCCCTGCTGAGGAGGGCTTAGGGGTTCTGGTTGATGAAAAATACGAGCAAGCAGTGTTCACTTGCAGCCTGGGAGACCAATGGTATCCTGGGTTCCATTAGAAAATGGGAGGCCAATAGGGCAAGGGAGATGACTGTTCCCCACTACTGTGCTTTCATGAGGACCCATCTGGAGTACTGCATCCAAGACAGGGGCCCCCGACACAGGAAAGATACGGAGCCTTTGGAGAAGGGCGTCAAAGATGATCCAAGGGCTGGAGCACCACTTCTATGAAGACAGTGTGAAGGAACTAAACTTGTTCAGCCTTGAGAAGAGTAAGCTTGAGGGGATACCTCATTGTTGCCTTCCAATATTTAAAGGGACTTTGTAAACATGAAGGATATCAACTTTTTACACTGGTAGATAGTGGTAGAACAAGAGGGAATGGCTTTAAAGTAAAGGAAGGAAGATATAGATTAGATCACAGAATCACAGAATTGCAAGGGCTGGAAGGGACCTCTAGAGATCATCTAGTCCAATTCCCCTGATCTAATTCCTGGATCTAATTAATAACTAGTTGCAGAGATTACATGTTTAGAGAAGGAAGAGACCACACAGGGTAAAACTCTGCTGTATGAACTAGCTGCTCCATACCTCTTCCAAATATTTATAATTACTTTTACAAACTAAAAGAAAAATTGGGTAAGAAAAAAAAAGATAACACAGAAATACTATAATGATGAGACCAAAGAAACATAAAAGTTATATCCATCACCACTTCATTCTCCAACAACTTAAGAAAATACATATGATCAGATAATTGCATTTCTAATCATGACATTTTATGGCCCTGTTCTATGTGAGATTTGTTAAATGATATGTGGAGTACAAAGTGGAGATGAACTACGCAAAAATTTGGCTTATAAGAAAAGATTGGTTTAGATCTTCTTTAAAAGCAGTTTCTTAATGACTGGTAGAGAAGACTGAAATAGAATCTGACCAAAAGAGCCTAGGAGACTGAACTAGCTAGCTAAAAGAGAATTGGGAAATACTCCTACTGCTATCCTGTTGCTCAAGTCCTGCTGATGTAATGAGGAAATATCTTAAATAAGTGAATATATCTGTGGATAAAGGAAAATGCAGCCTCAGCTACATTAAATATTTCCCAGGTAGAAAAATACTCATGACAAAGAACAGATTTCTGGTGTCTTAGGACAGAGTTTGTAAGCTGTCCTTTTCTTTGGGTTGGTCTTAAAAGAGAGGACTGTGGAGATGTGTGTGGGAATTTGCAAGCATTAGGAAAAAACTGTGAATGGTAACAAACTAATAGCTCTGGGGTGTCTTTTATCAAAATCTCTATATAAAGATAATTGACAAAGAAGTGTGATTTCAAATATAAAAATATGTCTGAAGGTGTCGATCAGGCTATTGTCTTTTATCTAGACTTGATCCTCCGTCCCAACTGATTAGACATATGTAAAATGAGAATGTTTGTTTTGTTGTGCCTGAGGTATAACAGTGGTTTAATCGCCACCTTTAGGAACAGCAGGAAGGGAGGAAAGGAAAGGGGGAAGGAATGTTTAATTATGAAGTTGCAATAAGCAATAATAGATCATAAACCTTAACAGTTTTTTCCAATGGGCTAGTATTATACTGATCTTAAACTGGCAGACCTTGAGAAATTCTTCTTAAAAATATACGACAGATAACTTTCCTCAAATCTGTCTCTTAAGCATCACCATATTCTTCATAATATTTAATTTACCATCTGCAAGCTATCATCTAGTCCTGGCAGACTTTGTTTTGATAAGGCATGACTGTGTACCATCCCACAGTAAGGTGGCCAGTTATGAAAGAATTTGAGCAATAGCAAAGGTGGTTCTTGGATGTCACACTTCTTTCACCAGTACCTGTTGACTCTGGGAAGGAAGTCATGATAGGAGACTAAGACTAGATGAGAAAAGGAATGTTGAGATGGCAACTTACTTGAAAAATTTGGAGTCCTTGTAAGCAAAAGAGTGACTTAAGATATACAGTTCATTGCATTCTAATTCTAATCAAGTTCTACAATACTAAAGTCATTAGTCACTAAATAATTCATCTTTTCGTTCTTCTAGGAAGCACTTTTCTACTTTTTATTTTTTTCCTTTTATATTTGGAAACAAAATCTGATTCGTAATGACATAATTTCTTTTAGTAAGCAATCAAATGTGTCAATGAAATTGGTGAATATCTCTCTTTATTTTCCTTCTCCTAAAGCATTTTCTATGATGATTATTTTTATCAGAGCTGTATATCCACTGACTTGTATAAAAATGGAATGTGAGAAAATTAAATTTTCTTAATCTTCCTTGTCTGTTTTTAAGGGCAGAACCAAATTCATTTGCTCTTTCTCTTCTTTCCAAAATGAGGGAAAGAGTGAGGGCAAGTAGTAACTCGAAGATGTCGAACAGAGTAAGTGATAAACTTCATCATTTATTATTTGTTGTGAGGTCTGGTATAGTTGTCTTCTCCCTGTGGCTTCCAAACAAGGACTCCAGGCACCAAGCCTTGCCAAATACATAATTCCTGACATCCAACATTTTTGAAGTTTGAATTCAAATGCTGAGCGCTCCCATCCATGCACATTACTGTATCAAAAACCAGACAAACTTCACCTTGGCCAGAGTGTCAAAATCAAGTTCACACCAAGCAGGGGTTGTCAGGCTGTGTTGTAGTCTTTGCTGTTGGGATCTTCGACAGTGTGATGCCCTGGAGGGTGGAGTGCTGTTTGGGACTGAATAGTGGTTACT
The DNA here is from genome assembly GCA_013399175.1 of Odontophorus gujanensis. Classification (NCBI taxonomy): domain Eukaryota; kingdom Metazoa; phylum Chordata; class Aves; order Galliformes; family Odontophoridae; genus Odontophorus; species Odontophorus gujanensis. The sequence continues at coordinate 97,150 of VXAB01013516.1, forward strand.
AGGATTGGTTCTAGGTTTCTTCCAGACCTTGTACTATTCTTGTCTTAAAAATATGGATGAACATTGTTGAATCAATACTGCCAACATCAGCTGCTGAAAATGGTTCTCTTCAGGAGAATTTAGCTCTGGGAGGATCTCATAGCAAGATGCTGCCAGCATGCTGAGGGCGCTCACAGTTACTACTGTCCGTGAACAACCCCCCAGGAATCATCAACTCTCCCCAGGCCCCAGGGCTTTTTGTCAGCCCAAAAGCCATCAGCATCTGCTTTAAGCAAGACCACAGAAGGGCCAGGCTCCAGCCTCCCACAGCTTTGCCCTGCCCAGCCTTGCTGAAACATGGGCATATATTCTATCCTGGCCCTGTCACCTAAAAGGCACCTAATGCAGGTTCTGCAATAATTCCCTTGACTGCTTGCCAGCCCTGTGGACCCCCTGATACTCTAGGGGAAGCCTGAGCAATGCTATCAGTTATCTGTGGGGCTCACAGGCTTCCAATAACATTGCTAGAACATCCTGACCAACAAACAAGAGCAAGAGAAGTGATGAGAAAAGACACTGGAAGCTTATTTCCCAATACCCCAGAGGAAAGACTACAAAGCAGGATAGTTCACCTTTGACTTTTTTTAATCTTCTAAATCAAGCAAGCTCCTCTGCATCTGGCTTCCACTCATGCTTTTCTGAGAAGAGTCTCTTTCCCAAATCTGTTTTATCTCTGTGTACATTTCATCACTTTGTTCAATGTTTACTGCCACTAAATGTCAAGGTCCCAATTATATATTTCTGGACACAGCTCCAGGTGAACTGGAGAGAAGTGATATAATGATATGGAAGAGGAGAGACTGTAGGTCCTACTCAGTTTCTCATGGATGTTCTGGATCAGCGTGTTGGATGCCAAGAGCTTCAACTTTGGCATTGACATTGCCGGTCTTCAGATAAACACTGAATCACAGACTCACAGAATTGTAGGGGTTGGAAGAGATCTCTAGAGACCATTGAGTTCAACCCCCCTGCTAAAGCAGGTTTCCTACAGCAAGTCACAAAGGTAGACATTCAGACAGGCCTTGAATATATCCAGAGAAGAAAACTGCACAAACTCTCTGGACAGCCTGCCAGAGCATAATTGCTTTGACAGTAAAGTCCTTCTGTTTGTATGGAACACAACTACTAGTATCCACTTCAATGGGAGATGTACACCCCTCAGTAACAATCAACCAAACAGGGATGCTCACTGTCATCCCTGAAGAGCTCCACAAGGTGATCCTGTGAATGTTACAAGAAAAAGAAGACACCCCAATCTTAGATCTATTTGAGAGCAAAATGCTTGCATATTTGCAATCTGTGAAAGCCAGAAAAATATCAGAAAGCGAACAGGTAGGCAGGAAGGTAAGTGGAGGAGAAGGAGCTCTGCATTCTAAACTGATTCATTTAACTCTTCATGAGGTTTTGAGAAGAATCTGGATCAGAAGCACATAAATTATTTCTGCCATTTCAGACCATTTCTAAGCTCGTTTCTTAGATTATTTATTATTAATCACTAATATTGGCATAATATACCACTTCATTAGAAACATTTCAGCTATGAAACTTCTGAAATGAGTTGAGCAACTGATGCAACGTGGAGTTAACTGATTATTCAAAAAAAAAGAAAGCTTGTTGAAAATAATGAGAGAGTAATATACAATTTATTTCTTTGTTGCCTTGCAGCACAAGACAAAAAGCAAGCTTTACAAATACTTAATCCTCTTTATAAATAAATTACACAGTCAAAAACAAAACTCCAGGACTGGGTGGAAGGGATTTCACTATGAAGAAAAACCCACGTAGTTTACTCTACAGTCACCTTCTTCTAATGGGGAAAAAATATATATCTATCTTTCTTATCTCTGTTTTCTTTCACCTTTTTAACAGAGTTATAATGACTTCACAGGGAATATGACATTGATAGAAACTTTTCTGCCTAGTCATCCTGTCCAGTGCCTCAAGGTAACAAAATTAAGAAGCTGGCAGAGAAAACAATTGATCTGCAGCAATAGCATAACTACTTAGGAAAAAGTTCTTGCCCTTGAAACAAAGGGTAAGCGTATAAAATTAAAATCTGTGATTTAGTGTAAGGCAATAGAACTGCAAGACCCTTGCTAAGTACAGATCTTACCACAGATCACAAACAAAGCATCAACTTCTTTTTAATTTTTCTCATCTTTTTTTCCCAGTTCAGATTGGTAATCTTTTATTTGCAATCAAGAAGCTTCCATCAAATCACATATGTTGAAAAGCTTATGTTCCCTTTTACAATTGTTCAGTGTGTTTCTCCTGCTCCCAGAGGCAAAAAAAAATACTGTCATCTTGTCCACACGATAATCAGACAATGTGCACTGCAAAAGCATATTTGTAGATCATGGCAGTAATCAGGTTTACCAAAGAAATGTTTGTTGACTGTGTGGGACAACAATGACTGCATCACCGGATAGGCGAGAGAATATCTACATTAAGTATTTCTGAAACAATGTACACACAATGGAGACTGACATCTTCAAAATATTCATGACAATATTCCTATTGTAACAGGTGGGGTTTTTTTCCTCAGTATTACAGTACCATGACTATATGTTCAGTAATAGGATCCAGTTTCACACAGACCTTTTGTCTTCGCTTAGGTCACTAAACCTGTGTGACCTGTTAAGTTACAGGAACTCATTACCTCTATTATACTGAATGTTTATTTTCATATTTTTATGCAATTACTTTGTATTATTAACAGGTATGAATCTATGTCATCAAATCTGGCTTCTTGACTAGATCCGGGTATTCACACAAGCAGCCAGGATGTGAAGGAAAAATAGCAATGACTACGATTAACACGGTCTCTGCATTTTTTGAAGTAATTTCTTTCCAGGTAATTGCTTTATTAAAAACTGCAAAATTTATTCTAAGGTAATATATGTCTCCTAAAGATTTCCTGGAGAATCAAAATTGAAAAAAAAAAAAAAAGACAAACAAATGATATGACTGTAGTTGCAGTAAGTCCTTTAGTCTGAAAAAGACATTCATTGAAATGTTGTGGTTGTAGATAACAGAAGCTTGACTCTTCTTTTTATCTAAGTGTTCTAAGTTTGAATTTCAGCTTCTGAAAGAAGGTGTGGAAACCCAGTAGATGTTTTGTTAGTCTTAAATAGCTTGCCTAGTTTTGTTCTAGTTGCAGTTCACAGAATAACTTCTCTCTACCTCAGTAAGAGAACATGTTATTCTTCTGAAAATCTAATCTGCTGTATGGCATGAAGTTAAACATAACATTAAACAGAGTTATTGGCAGTACTGTTAATGCTTCTATTTCTCCTGATTTCAGAATATTTCACTGGTAAAGCCAGTGTCATTCTACAGGTGGAGAAATGAGAAACTGAGGCACAGAAAAAGAAGTGTCCTGGATAGATTACTTCTTCTCACTAGGGACAAAACTAAAGATCAAATGGGTCAAACTCAGAACTCTTTCACTTTAACCAGTCTCTACTTACACTTCTATATTTTTCACATCTTCAGTCACAGATTTTTTTACATATAAAGGGAAATCAGCATTAGAAAACAAAAGTTCTAACACAAGGCAGATTACTGTGGCCTGTTTTTTGTTTTGTCAGATTTCTTCAGAAGTACAAAAATACATCTAAGTGTGGGTTGAATTAAAGTGAACCAAACAAAAACAACTAGCGTATCACATATTGTAATACTGGTCTATGAGACTATATTTAGCTTTCATGTAGTCTCAGGGTTGGTTTTTTTTGTGAGTTAGATTATCTAAATAGATTTTTGCCTGCAGAATTTGTGTCTGTCAAGAAACCTGTGCTTGTTTACAGTACATTACTTGAATAGGTTTTGTCAAGAGGCCAGAAACTTGGGGAGCAGCTCTTGTGATACCCAGTCTATGATCTGAGATAAAGCATCAGAGCTCAGCAGAGTAAGCTCCTGTGCTCATTTTTTTTTTCACTCTTCCAGTCCTTTCCATAAAGTGTACTTCAGTAGGGCAGGAGCTCTTGGGGGATAGACTTTGTGTCAGGCTCCCAAGTGTCAGAAGCAAGTCTTGAAGGTTTGCAGCTTTATTTGCTTCAGCAGGAAGAGGTGAGAGATCTCTTTTGGCCAGCTGAGAGAAAGAAAACAAAGAGAAGGCAGGATCAGAAAGGAGCTTATGCTCATTCAAAAGGTTTAATGTTTTACAGATATTTTGAATGACTGCTCTCATTTCCAACTGAAATCACAGGACAAGCAACCCTCAGAAATCAGCCCTTTTGCTGCTTTTGGCAGACTTATGCACTCCCTGCTTGACCTCTCCAGCTGACAAATGCTAGACACTTGTTTGAAACAAGTTTCAACCCTGCGACTCTCCATATTGAGGAATACTTCAGCAACAGATTACAAAAAAAAAAATACCTTTTCAGTTCATTTTTCGTGTTCCCACATGCATTTTCAAGAGATTGAAGCCAGTGTTACAAGCTTAGGAAATTAATCAAAATACAGACCCTGCCTCTCTACAGCCAGCAGTAGGCTCAGAGGGCTTGCTGCTTACATGGCTGCAGGTAGTACCTCAGTTATGACTGCTCTGGGGATTGATTAGGTGAATCAACTCAGCAGAGAGATCATGATAATCCAAAGAAATAGAGGGATTGTTTCAAAGGATGAGGCAGAGTTGCAGTTAGGCTGCAGTTGTTTCTGTTCTCTGGGATTGTGATGTAAGACAGTGCAAACACAGCTAACCTGATAGTTCCTGCTGTGCAGACGTGAGCACGCTGTACCAGCAGTTGAGGAGCAGGGCTCTAACCTCTGCCTGAGAGAGGATGAGAGAACATACTTTGGGGATAGCAGAGCCTGAGTAGACATTTAGCATACAAAGATGATAAAAATTGAGAGAATTGGATGGGAAAAGAGCCGAAGTGCCCAAAAGGATTTCATCTACTTGTTTCTAGAAGAGAACAGCGTTCAATTGCAGAACAAATCCAAGTGGATTGCTGTGCCTATGATTCTATGACCTCTTGGTTTAGCAAAGTACTTATGACTTGTTTTGCAGGTGTGATGAGTGCTCTTTGCAAATGGGTTGAGAAAATGCTTGCTAGCTGGGGGCATGATAAGCAATAACTCAGTTGCAGAAGGGAAAGGGTTTTCAATGACAGCTATGCTACCCTGCTTGCCAGGGTTTCAGGTGTGAGTCACTGAGTATGCCTTTCTGTCAGGAGCATGCCATTACAAGGCAATTGCAGTTCTGCCTAATTAAGTAAAAAAATCTCAGCAGCTGGACAGCACTGAAGTCTTGCTGAAAGCTCTGATAAGTCTTTCAATAGCAATCTAATATTGAAGAGAAGCAGGCAGTGACTAGCATCTAGGTTTGAGTGTTTAGTTCACTTTTAACAGGACTTTCTATTTACAGATATTTAGCAAAGGTAAACAAATACATGGACTTCACAGTTTGTGTTCAAGTTAATGAAGCAAGGACATTCTCATGATGTTTATTTTATTCTTCCTTATTTTATTCTTTCTTTTCCAATGAATTCCAGTATATATCTGTGAGGACAATCAGGTCCACAATTAAAATAGTAGAGAAGGAAGAAAAATGTTGTCCAAATATGTTGCAAACTATTGTAGTAGGATTTAAGCATGAAATCTGTGTATACTTTTAATTATTATTTTGATGGAAATACAGGTGCGTGAGTTTAATTTTGATTTCTAAGTTATTACTGAATTTTCTGACTTTTCTAATTCTACATATCACCTTTTCTTGTCACCACTGTTTTGGAAATCATGCAGTGCTATTAACAGGAATTCCAGTTTCTGGCTTTGAGATGCAGGATCCTGCCAGCTCCCTGTGGTTATTGCAGAATTTGAAAGTGAGCATCCATGACACCTGAGAGGAGTTCATCTGTGTGACAATATTTTACAACAATTTTCCTATGCATTTCTATATTGGTTGGATACAGTGAAACTAGAATTTTGGAAAAAAAAAATGATGAGAAGACATTCTGGAAATACCAGAATTTCAAGTGTGTAGCTGTAGAATTCCTCACAGAAGAGGTAACTATACCCTAGCTATGCTTGGAAATGTTTGAAAACCTAAATTCATTACTATAATATATGAAAATTAGCAATTTTTTAAACTATCCACTTGGAAGTCACAATTGGTTAATTAGATCATTTGTCCAAGAAAACAAACAAAAGAATCATACTAATTTAGGCTCTGATTAAAACTCTTGAATATCCAAAAAGGAAACTCTGGTGGTTAGGAATAAAAAGTACATTCTCTCTTTGTTTTCTTGAAGAAAATAAACAAAACAAACATATAAACAAATAAATACATAAATAAATAAATTCATTTTTGGATACCACTTTGCTAAATAATGAGGGACTCAAGATGATTAACCTGAACTAAGTGCCTCACTTTTACATGTCTAAATCTGATGACTACTTGAAATATTTGTCTGTTATTAATTAAGTCTGAACTGTTCACTGAAAATATAAATAAAATGCCTGTAAGCAGATATGCAATTTTCACTCATTTAATATTAAACTTCCCTTTCTTGGACAACCCTTCTAATTTAAATTGGGGTTCTCATTTCAACTTTCCCATTTTAATTTGGGAGAACCAAAATATTTGGGATGTAAACATGTTTTTAATTTGTCAGAAGACGTTTTACATAAACACTGGTAGAACAGAGGTCTTTCAAATTCATCTCTGTTCTCTTTTTAGTCAATGAAACCATGATAAAATATTTCCACTAAATATGCAAGGGAGATAATTTGTGCCTTCAAACCATTCAACAGTAGAAAAAAAGTATGCAGGTTTGTTTTCTGTAGCATGAAAGTAATAATGCCATTCAAAATCAGAATTAGAAGAGCAGAAATAATACCCTTGTTTTCTGGACATGGTTGACTGGTTTTTCAGAGACATTGATCTCAGGCAACTAATATTTGTTTCCTTTTACAAGCAGCAGCACAAAGAATGTATTTCCTTTTAACTCGATAGTAAAGACATTTATTTTTATTTTATGTTATTATTTTATTTATTTATTTATTTTGCAGCATCATTTCTGGAAGAGTAGCATAGAACTAATATTCACATAAAATGAGTCTATGAAATGCATTCAAAACTATCATGAAAATTGAGATGCTTGTCTCATTATTTGCTTTTTAGGTAGTCACTTTATTCTTTCGGTAATAGCTAGGAGTCTAGCAAAATAAAAGAAAGCAATCTTTTCTGCTCAAACTGCTGAGTGCTTTAGAAAACAACCGTTTTAATTATTTATCTAGCCTCCCTGACCTCTTTTTTTTCAAGGAAATGACTGGAAATAAGAAGGAAGCTACAAACCATTGAACTCCAAGCCTTGGAGTCACACCCTGGTTTAAATCACTAAGAGAAACTCTGAATATGGTTCTGACCCCACAGCCAGAGCTATTGTTACTACCCAGATTAGGTATAATTAGAAATAGAGAGAGAAATCACAAGACTTTTTCTGTAATATTCAACACAGTGGAGGGTTGCATCAAATGTATGCCTTATATATTTGGTGTATTTATAATGACAGAACACATTAAAATAGTGAAACCCTCCTCCTGCCCTTGTCTGATGATGCATTTCTGCCAGTTTTATCAGATGTAAGGTCAAGGGAAGTCTCAGGAGGAGCAATGTTGCTGGAGAATATGGTTGTTAATGTTCAGTTCTGCCTGCTTCCAGCCAGGCCTGGGAGGGCCTCTTCAGCAGAAGTAAGTGTCTTTCTGTCACCACACAGAAACCAAAAATTTTAAAAATTTTGAATGGATCAAGAACTTATACTGATGAGAGGCAGTAGATAAAGCATGACACCTCACAACTAGTTGTAAACAAAATCATGAATATATTCAGTATAGTTAGCACATATCTCGCTTCTGAGGGCATGCACAGAAACAATAGTCCTGTGGAGAAATTTGTTTAAGCTTGACTTTCACCCAAGCTGAGATTTCAGTGTCTCAGTGTTCTGGCACACTTTGCAGATTTGTCCATTGGCACCAATTGCGAGGTCCTGGACCTTGTGAGATATTCTCAGAGACATAAATACAGTAATATTACATACTATTGTCAGCTGGCTAAGTTTATATGAATTCCAAACATGTAAATAGTGATTTTAGTTGAGATAAACTGGACTAAATAATTATTGTTCTTGACAAAGTTGTACTGGGTGATTATCTGGGGGCATTTTAATTTTCTAGACTGTTCCTCCTGGGAATATATCACTGTCCACAGGCTCTGTATCAGTAAAGACTACAGACACATTTCCTGCAAATTCTGGTGTCCTGCTCCTTGGGAAATAGTGTTGCATAGAATTTTGTCTACAGGCTTACTGTTTTGGTTTTTTTTTTGTCACTGCTTTTATTTTTTTTTTGTTTGTTATTTACTGATTTATTTATTTTAACATTCATACTGGCAAGTGTTTATGATAGGATTTGCTTTCAAGGAGTAAGGGACTTGTTTATTAGAAAGCGGTTTGATCAAGACTTCTTTCCTCAAGCACTATAGTCATTATTCCTGAGGAAATTATTTCCATGATGGTTTTTTGTGTTCCTCGTCAGAAACTGAAGAGAAGTACTCCCAGTCTGAGACCTCCTTTCAAGGAATTTTTTTCAGAGTCCCTGCATTATAGCATGGAACATCACTTGCTTGATCAACCAGTCTTTTTTTAGATATCTTGATGGCAAAGATCTGTATTTTGTTTTGTCCTTTTTTACTTTTTATTTTATTGGGTTTTAGTTGGGTTTTGTTTGTTTACTTGTTTTCCATGAGTAAAGTTGAAGCTGTTAAACTAGTCAGTGGGCCATTTTGGCCTATTCCAGACAAAGTTTTGTGAAAGATTACTGACAGAAGACTACAGTGGCAATGGAACTTTTGGATAATAAATTTCTTACAATTACATTTATTAAAATAAAAAAATAAATAAATAATAAAAAAAACCCCTGTATCACCAAATATGAGAGCATTTTACGCTGCATAAATTTTATTCCTTTGTAAGGAAAAATTACACAACTGACTGTTCTAGACTTCTGGGTATGTGAACATGATGTCTGGTTTTTGTACAGTTATTTTTCCCCTCTTTTTTTTCTGTTTTGTTGTTGTTTTGTTTTAAAATATTTTTTGACTCTGATCAGTGATAATATGGAATTATCAAAATTCCATCTTTATTGAAAGGCCTTAAGGTATCCAAAAGCAGAGTCCTATGCTTTTCCTGGAAGCAAAATCTCCTACCGTCAGTTCTTTCTGGGAATATAACATATGCTTTACTACTCGCATAATTTTAATTGGGAAAGACCTGCTTGTAGTTTTACTATCCTCTCCAGGGCAGAAGTGTTATCATAAAGGGAATGTTAAGATCAGAGGGAATGTTAAGATCAGACATTTTGTTGCATATTGTGGCAAGGCAAAGAATTCATTCTGCATCGCATGTAAGTTCCAAAAGCTAGAGAACAGATTTAAGGAAACTTTGGATTTAAAGATTTTTAAGAAAAAGAAATTGTCACATCATCTAATAAAAGGGAAAGAACAAGTCTAATTTAAAGAATTAAAAATAAAAAGGACTGCTACTTCCAGTCATTTGCTGAATAAAAGCCTGGGGATTAGGAGTTTTCACTGTTTGATCTCACTGTTTGAATGGCTTTCATTTTCTATAGGTAATGTGTGTGGCGTATTGTGAGAATCACGGATAGAATGCACCTCTCAAACATCNATTCCAAACATGTAAATAGTGATTTTAGTTGAGATAAACTGGACTAAATAATTATTGTTCTTGACAAAGTTGTACTGGGTGATTATCTGGGGGCATTTTAATTTTCTAGACTGTTCCTCCTGGGAATATATCACTGTCCACAGGCTCTGTATCAGTAAAGACTACAGACACATTTCCTGCAAATTCTGGTGTCCTGCTCCTTGGGAAATAGTGTTGCATAGAATTTTGTCTACAGGCTTACTGTTTTGGTTTTTTTTTTGTCACTGCTTTTATTTTTTTTTTGTTTGTTATTTACTGATTTATTTATTTTAACATTCATACTGGCAAGTGTTTATGATAGGATTTGCTTTCAAGGAGTAAGGGACTTGTTTATTAGAAAGCGGTTTGATCAAGACTTCTTTCCTCAAGCACTATAGTCATTATTCCTGAGGAAATTATTTCCATGATGGTTTTTTGTGTTCCTCGTCAGAAACTGAAGAGAAGTACTCCCAGTCTGAGACCTCCTTTCAAGGAATTTTTTTCAGAGTCCCTGCATTATAGCATGGAACATCACTTGCTTGATCAACCAGTCTTTTTTTAGATATCTTGATGGCAAAGATCTGTATTTTGTTTTGTCCTTTTTTACTTTTTATTTTATTGGGTTTTAGTTGGGTTTTGTTTGTTTACTTGTTTTCCATGAGTAAAGTTGAAGCTGTTAAACTAGTCAGTGGGCCATTTTGGCCTATTCCAGACAAAGTTTTGTGAAAGATTACTGACAGAAGACTACAGTGGCAATGGAACTTTTGGATAATAAATTTCTTACAATTACATTTATTAAAATAAAAAAATAAATAAATAATAAAAAAAACCCCTGTATCACCAAATATGAGAGCATTTTACGCTGCATAAATTTTATTCCTTTGTAAGGAAAAATTACACAACTGACTG
>VXAB01013516.1:107883-121592 GCA_013399175.1 Odontophorus gujanensis
AAATTTTATTCCTTTGTAAGGAAAAATTACACAACTGACTGATCTATACTTCTGGGTATGTGAACATGATGTCTGGTTTTTGTACAGTTATTTTTCCCCTCTTTTTTTTCTGTTTTGTTGTTGTTTTGTTTTAAAATATTTTTTGACTCTGATCAGTGATAATATGGAATTATCAAAATTCCATCTTTATTGAAAGGCCTTAAGGTATCCAAAAGCAGAGTCCTATGCTTTTCCTGGAAGCAAAATCTCCTACCGTCAGTTCTTTCTGGGAATATAACATATGCTTTACTACTCACATAATTTTAATTGGGAAAGACCTGCTTGTAGTTTTACTATCCTCTCCAGGGCAGAAGTGTTATCATAAAGGGAATGTTAAGATCAGAGGGAATGTTAAGATCAGACATTTTGTTGCATATTGTGGCAAGGCAAAGAATTCATTCTGCATCGCATGTAAGTTCCAAAAGCTAGAGAACAGATTTAAGGAAACTTTGGATTTAAAGATTTTTAAGAAAAAGAAATTGTCACATCATCTAATAAAAGGGAAAGAACAAGTCTAATTTAAAGAATTAAAAATAAAAAGGACTGCTACTTCCAGTCATTTGCTGAATAAAAGCCTGGGGATTAGGAGTTTTCACTGTTTGATCTCACTGTTTGAATGGCTTTCATTTTCTATAGGTAATGTGTGTGGCGTATTGTGAGAATCATGGATAGAATGCACCTCTCAAACATCAACTTTCCCAAGACATTAAAAGGTGTTTTTCGTTCCTCTAAGCTCTACAGGAATGTCTAGAAACTGCAGTAGGCAGCACCTGAAGCTTCCTACATGCATGAACCCTGATTACAACGGAATCACTGCTGTCTGACAACAGCTTTTGCTATCAGTATCCTGCTGAGCCATTAGCTCACAGTTTATATTCCTGTTTGTATCTCCTGACAACTGTGAACCATGCTATGTGAGCAGTTACTGCAAGGGTTACCTGCAGTTGTATAATCTGTGGTAAATAAATCTCGGTTTGCAGTTGCATTTATTTTCAGCATCATGGACTCTCCAATAAACAGGAAGCTATTCTAAATGTGCAGGATGCCAGTGAGGTTTAAAATTGGCTGTATTCAGTGATTCTTCTGCTTCCATAACAGTAGCATTTTTTAATGTAAAATGACAATCTTTCTAAGCTGGTGGATAAAAAGACAACGCTATTTTAATACACCGCAGAAATGAAAAATCCTACTAACGCTTTTCTTTTGATAATATCCTGTGGAAACATAAGACAACTATTCACACTTACAAAAATTCCTTCTACTGCCTGAATTTATCGGATCCTTAGAACTGGGATATGTCCATAAAACATAATAATAGTAGTAATAAAAATATTATTGTTAGTTGTAAAACATATTTTCATTTTGGCTTGCTATAATCTACTGACATTTCAGAAAAACTGATTTACATAACCCTACCTTCTCTTGAAAATAGATGGAGATTGATTTTATACATATGAGAAGAAAAACAGCATTAAGAGCTTCATATATACATCACTGCTAAGCAATACTGTTGTTTTTTTTCCTGCAAATCATACTGAGTGAAATTAGCTCCAGGCTATGTAAATTAGGTGAAGGGATAAAGTGCCTCAGCAAATTTTCTGCTGCAACTCACTGTAACAGTTCGTGAATAATAAATTAATTTTATCTTATTTTATCATATTAACAATGAAATTTGGTATAGGAACTGTTGTCCCATTTCATTAGTCATGGACAATTTGGTTATTTTTTGCCAAAAAGACAACTACCACTGCTAGCCTTTGTGGCTGGATAGATTTAAAGGACACATTGTGCTCTCAAGTATGTGAAGAAAATATTTGTACTGTCATGATCTAGAGTTGACATTCAAATCACAATTTCTTGTTTGTCTACAATAGCAAACTAAAATAAGTGCTTTTAGCTACCTGGCCTTCATCTGAAATGAAAATGAACTGTCCCTCTTTTCCCCAGCTTCGTGTGACTAAAAGTAAAAATGGTTTACAAATTTTAGCCAGGTAGTGCTGCATGTTTATATCTAGTATGCAACATCTTTCTAATGTAAGTAGAACAGGTGCTGTATGTTTTAATGCTAAGGGAGGTGCATGTCATACAAATTAATTGTAAAGGAATAATTAACGGAATTAATAATGAGAGGAAGGAATTAAGGAATAAATAAGGAATAATTAAGGAATAAGTAATGAGAGCTTGAGGAGTTGTTTGTGAATGGTCATCCAAAATGTTAGGAGAGTTACTGCGCATTAAGAAGAATCATCCTCAAGCTTCAGTCAGTTTGGGCTATTTTGGGCTGAATATAGGACAGGAATTAGTAATGCTATATGCTAGGCCTAAATTAACTGACAAAGAGATGAGGGTTTGGTGGGGTGTCATGGTAGCCATGGTGCTAGCCTTTGCAGAGCCCACCAGCTGCTTGCATGGCATCAGATTTTATTACAGCAGAATTGCTTCCAGTTGCAGGATGTCACCCCAGCAGGCTAAGCTGGTCCTCTTTCTATGAGAGTGCTGTAGGTTAACCCAGGGTGGGCAGCCAGACTTCACACAGCTGCTGGCTTTCCCTCTGTTAAACAGGATAGGGAAGAGGAACAGAAAGATTAAAGTGAGAAAACACATGGGTTGAGGTAAAGGTAGTTTAGTAGATAGAGCAAAAGGTATGTGTGCGAGGAAAGCAAAACAAGGAATTTATTCACTGCTTCCCATCAGTGGCAGATGTTCATCTTTTTCCAGGAAAGCGGGGCTTATCACTTCAATGGTTGCTTGAGAAGACAAACACCATAACTCCAAACATAACATCATATCATAGAATGGCCTGGGTTGAAAAGGACCTCAAAGATCACCAAGTTCCAACCCCCCTACCATAGGGGGTTGAATAAACATCCCTTCTCCTTCTTTACCCAGCTCCTCACTGGCAGGGCAGCATGAGAACCAGGAAGGTCTTTGACTGCGCAAGCACTGCTCAGCAACAAATAAACAGTGGTGTGTTATCAGCACTGTTTTCATCACAAATCCAGAGCAAAGCAGCATTTGAGTGCAATGAAGAAAGCTCTCTCAAATCCTCTGAGTTCTCTCCTCAGATTATCTGATGTGGTAGGAAAAGAAAGAAAAAATAAAACTAAAGAAAAAGAGAAAAGAATCATGTCTTAATGGTTCAGCCTCTATGCACATTCTGAAGTCCTGTACAGCCAGTTCTGCCACAGCACCGTGTCGTGCAGTTTGGACAGGCAGATGCATAGCATCCAAACTGACAAGAGTATTGTATCCATACACCTCTGTTTTATGTAGATGTTGTCTCTATTGTCTGAAACATTATAAATAAATCCTATGTATAAAAAACAGTAAAGAGTAAATCCATTACTGACAAAGGGTTCATAACACATTTATTCATCTGGTAACCATCAAGGACTAGAAAACTTTCTGAGGATCAGTCATTAAAGTCAGTCATGTGTCTACAGATGGTGAAGTGTTAATCAATTAAACATTGATATATCTACAGTCAGTCAATACTCACATTTGCCTTTTAGTCAAATATACTGAATATATCTTCAACAGGCAGGAAATGACAAGTTTGAAGTTTATCAGGATTCATTTTGGAATCAGTGACTCAGATTAAACATCAAAAGCTGAAACAAGGCTACAGTAGTGACTCTTAAATTTTAATTAAGTATATGGCCAATATTCAACAGTAAATGTTTCCTTCTCTTGTTAGCAGTTGCCAAAGATCTGTTGCTCCCTTCCAAGGGAAACTGTGAAATTACAGCTTTTAATAAAATACTTAACATATTTTCATTAATCAAATATTGAATCACCCCTTGAATGCTCTACATACAACTGTATTAAGCTTTAAATAACTAGCTTTACCAATGGAACCAAAAATCTAAATCAATGAAGTGCTTATGATAGGGTAACATTGCTCTACCTCCTTGGGAGTCTCATATTTCTGCAGAAATCTTGAATGACCGCTGAGCAACAGAACTGCTGTGTCTTGCCAATAAATTTGATATTGCAAAGATGTTTCTATTCTCATTCTGCAGTTGAATTAGCAGAGCAGAGTGTGGTGAAGCAGAGAGAAAAAACATTTTCTTGATAGGGTTCACAAGTGACACATTTCCTTGGTCCTCTAAATTACCTGTCAAATAAAAGAGCAAGTCTGAACACTTCTGTAATTATCTAAACTATTAACTCTAACAAAGATTTACATGTCTTTCCTACTGTGCTAAACAAGGGCAGTTTCAAATCATTAAGCTTAAAGCCTTCCAAGAGATGCAGTTAACAATGTCCCAGAACAAGACAGCTAGTAACAAACCGCTCTAATAAAAATTTCAAGCAGAGGCCTAAGGCCGACTTTTAACTGTTTCTCTGTGCATAGACTGAACTATGCTGTTCAAACTTTAAAACCAATCTCCCCACAGACATTAGCTTGAATTAATGATTTCTCAAAGCCAAAATGTCTCAGAATGCAGATTTGATATCAGTTTTTTTTTCCATGAAAAAGTGTGTTATCCTAACGTGTCCTAAAATTCTGGGTAATAAAAAATAACTTATTAAAGAAATTTGAAGTTAGACATGGAAATAATAGCAAATTCAAATGTAATGATGCAAAGCTGGATTTTGTGAAAATTTGAAGCTTTCTCAGATTTGGATTCATCCATAAGTAGTCTTTTTCTAATGTCATTTGTTGGTTTTTGGTGTTTTATTTTGTTGTTTGTTTTCATTTTTACTAGATTTTTTTTTAAATACCAAATGAATTATTCGTCTTCTGCAACAGAGCCAAAACCTTGTAGATTGATGGGAATGCTTAAGAGGACAGAAAATATTTTCTGGTCCATAAGAGCAAGGATTTATACCACAAAAAAATTTGATTATCGAGTCTGGGAATTTAT
The DNA here is from genome assembly GCA_013399175.1 of Odontophorus gujanensis. Classification (NCBI taxonomy): domain Eukaryota; kingdom Metazoa; phylum Chordata; class Aves; order Galliformes; family Odontophoridae; genus Odontophorus; species Odontophorus gujanensis. Next base: position 112,794 of record VXAB01013516.1, read on the forward strand.
GTCATGTAGATGATACCTTGTTAAAATGAGAATATGGACATACAGTATTCATGAAGAATACCTCATGAAACTTATATGAATAATGTTCTGTATAAATAAAGTAAATCTAGGGAAAACATACTAGTAAATGCTTGAAAAATAATTATTGTAAATTTTGCAATCAAGTTCAGTATAAACTTCTTGTTACCCTACTTGAAACAAATAAAGGAGCAACTTCCTTGTTAGTCTGTGTAGGGTGAATAACCCAAAAGAATAGTGTTCACAGAAAATAATGAGGTGGATGGTATATTTTGCTTGGCTTATCTGGGTGGTAAACAGACAACCAGTAAATAAAGAAAGGTTCACCAATAACTCCACAGGGGAGGGATCCCCAACAAGAGATCCTTCCCCAGTGGTGGTCAGCCCTTAAATGGGGTCTGGGAGAGGTGAAACCAGACTCCACCCCTTCCAGTCGCACAGGTACATTACCTTCACCTGTGCTCCTGCAGCTGACTCAGTGCTCACCTCAGGTGATCAATCAGTGGTTCAGGCCGTGATTCAACAGTTCCCATACAGTCTATGATTTTAAAACACTATTATTAATGTAACTATATTAACCACAAGTTTACAGCCAGGGTCATTTCATTCACATAACGCTAAGAGAAACAGATATTTTCATGAAAGCAATGCTGAAGCTGAGTGCCTGTATCAAGATATAGATGTAATTTTTGAATTAGATCTTAATTAGCCTTTCTCTAATGCCAAAAATAACAAATATGCCTGATTAAAATTAATGATGATATATTAAGTAAGTGAAGGTTATCTAATTGCAACTTCATTTTATACAATGCCTGAATTGCCTAATCAAAAATTTTCTGCCTCTTGCCTAAGTAACAATTGCTTACCAATTGCAGCTTTGCCACTCTGATTGCCCTTCTTAAAGTACGGTGAATTGCTGAAGCTTGGAATGCATTGAGCCCACAGTTTATGTAGCTGAGTCTTCTATTACTATTGAAGTACACAAGAAAATTATGTGTTATGAAAAATATTGAAGTGTTTTGCAAACCATGACATCTCCATTGTTATTGAAGTAATGCTACTTTTGTTCTCAAATAAAGGAAATATTTTTCAATTAATGACTTCATGAAACTGTATAAATGTAATTTGCGATGACTTTTTCCATGTCAATAAATGCCCTATCTTCTAAATGTCATGCTTGAACATTTTAACTCCCAGAATAAATAAATAAATAAATAAATATTAATATTGAAAAAAAAACCCCTGTACCAATACTAACGTAATTTTAAATATATATTTTTAATTAATGTTAGCAAATGTTATGTTATTATTAACTTAATTGATTTCATGTCCACTCAATTACTTTAGTGAGAAATAAGGATTTTTTTGATAACATCTAATTCTATTTTTTCATTTCATCTGGACATCAAAGCAAAAATACTAGTCTACTCATACCAGATACACAGATATCAGTAATATATTTCTAAGGAGAATCACTGTGATGAATTTGTTTACTGTATTAGATTTCTTTGCCATTCTTATGCTCCCCCAAAAATTTTGAATGCCTAGAATAGGTTTAAACATAGTCACGAAGGACCATCCTCTAAAGTGTAATTACTAGGTGCAGTTTGGACCACTTTCTTATTCAAAGACTATGTGGTATATGTGTTTTAACTGTCTGAAAAGTGATTCCTGATACAACAGACAGCTTCCATCCTTTTTGTTGAAAAGTAATAGTGGGAGTGGATTTGGGCAGACAGATTAATCTAATTCACTGCTAATCAGTATACCTGGCTAGAGTCGTTCACAGATTTTGCAGTAAGGTCTCATTGGAGGCTTATAGACATCCAGCTGACACAGTCCTCTCAGATCAAATGGAGCTGAGACTGTGACTGAAACATGTAATTTCTCAAATAAAAGCTTAGAACTCTTTGAAAAGTGAACTCTGAATGCCAGAATTAGAAACTTATGGTTGTATGTTCCTGCTTCACTTTCAACATACATTCCTGGCTCCTACATGATAAGCAGGAAAAGGAAGTAGACCTAAAGGTGATAAAAGTGTTTTGGTGGGGTTCAATATGCATCTGGTTTGTGCTAACCTGAAGATGTGGGATGTATACCAAAATGCCACTGAAAAAGCAGAGGAAAATCAGATTTCTGTGCTTTTCTTCATAACAGTTAAACCCCATCACAAAAAAAAAAAAATGTCACTCAACATCATGTTCTTACAGGGGAGTGTATGCCACTATTCTCATTGCATGCATACTTTGTTTTGGGATTTAAAAATCATTTTTATTTGGATATACAAAGCAGCTGTACTCAGCTAGAATAAGTGCTAACACTTCATGAAGATATACAATTTGGTTTCTGTTGGTTATTTTAAAATAGTTTTCTTCAGCATGAAATGATCTTAGCAAAGATTTTTAATTATGTGAGTAAGTTTGAAAGAGCTGATGGACATTATTGGTATTCTGTATTTCTAAAGATATTTCTTTTTAAATCTTGTGTTTTGTAGCATAACATAGGAATCCACTTTGAAAATGTATAGCACTTATTCTGAGTATAGTATAATGATATAGTTGCATATTAATTAAAATATGCAAGAGTGCATAATTGGAAATTAAGCTAGAGTTTGCTTTAGAAAAGAAGGCTGATAAGATGAATATTGCTGATGGGAATGTGTGAATTTACCTGTTAATATCTGATATGAAGGATAATGAGGATCTGTTGAAGTCTGTCAATGTAGAAAAATGTGCATGCAGAGTTTATGTAAATTCAAGTATTAAAAGCTTGCAGGCACTTTAAGTTTTGCCAGATTAGAATTTTCTCTCTGACTTGAAACTTGGAAAGTAACATGGAATAATAATGACCATTTTCTCGCTGTCATATTGTGCATATCTGAAGTGGTCTTGGAAAAAAAATTGACATTCTGAGAACTAAAAAGACTCAAAGTAACACTATAATGGCACCTCTTGGATACTAGTTACACTGTCTGAATCCCAAGCCCCATTCCACTATCTGGAATAAGCTGATCTGCATAGTACATAGGCAATAAGCACTACATTCTCAGACAATCTGAATGGCTTCCTAAGGCTGCCAGGGATTTGGAGAAAACCCATTCATATGTCCTGTGAACCTCTCAGGTTCTCTAAAGGAACTAAAAGAACTGTGTGACTTTATGTATTTTACTTGGAGATTTTAAATGGGATGAAATAGAAAGAAGTCTAAAGCATCAACTCATAGTGTGCAGGACCAAATACACTTTCCAATGAAAAGGTTTTTTTGTTTGTTTGTTTGTTTTTCGCTGTATTTGTATTTGCCCTCTCCAAGTTGAACATTTTATGCCACACTCTAAATTCTACAGAGCTTAAACTCTATGTGTGCTAATTAACCTGAAAGAGTGAAAGCATACATTTAATTAGTGTTTGCTGTAGGTCTTTTCTCATTTGGTGGTTTCCTTTGTATTATTCAGAAATAAGAGGTCAGACAATAAACTCAGCAATGCTAAAATAAAAACAGCTTACCACTGCTGTACAGCTGTCTATCTCTGATGGCTATAGCCTCAACCTAACTTTTTTTCAACACTTTACAGAATATGGATTACATTGCAGGCAGTGCCAGCATTTGTCACTGCATCTGCTTCTGTACCTGACAGAGGCTGACAGTCTACTTCTCTTAGTTTTAGCTCATGTGTTTGTACATAAATCCTGGTGTATGATACATGCAATATGTGCATGACCATATATACTGTCTTCATCTATTTACCTATATAAAAGTGTAGCAGAAAACAATTAAAATTGTGAATGCGAAACACATAGATCCCAAGCAAGAAAATAAGCATACAAAAAGAATATACTGTGAAATCAACTTCACCCCAAAATGCCTATCCTATATGACTCATGACTAAATACGTTGCTTTAGAGGAATACCAAAAGGGTAGCAATAGAGCCATGACAAGAATATCAGTGATTTCGTTCCTTTGTTTTGTTCTGTCTTGTTTGTATTTAACTTTGGAACTCCCAGTGAAGAAAAGTAAAATGCAACAAAAACAACCACATTATTTTCATTCCATGGTTGTTTCATTGTTTACATACCAGAGTCTTACATGCTCCATGAAAACCTTATGGAGCCAAGATGTGGCTGTTCTTCATGGAGCACAATCTCTGTGCATAGTGCACAAACAGCTACTCTCATAACACTTTTGCACAAACAGATTTTCTCATAACATTTTCTTCTCTTTTTCAAGTGCATCTAGATATCCGAAAACATAGATGCAGCAACTGTTGTCATCAAGAGGAGTTATGCCAACAGTTACTGACTATTGTACAGAGGGAATCACAGCTTTTGCTTTTGGATTTGTTTTGGAAATGCTGAAGGAAGAAAAAGGACTGCCTAAGATATGACTTTGGGGTGAAAACCAGGAGCAATACACCACACAGGAGTTTCTTAAGGCTGTACTTCAGTGCAGTTACTGTACTGTCTTTGATACTATATATAGCTAATGTATTGCATCTCACATTATGCCAAGAAGAGGGATCCAAGGTCAGAGTAGCTTCTAAGGCACCTGGGTGAAATTTACTCTTCAATTCCATTTCTAAGGTTTAGACCCACTTATGAAAATCTACCAGAAAATACCTATGGAAAATAACAGACTTACACCATTTCTCTGTATCATTTATACATTCTAGTGTAATGCAACAAGGCAAGCATTTCTGAAACAAACAGACAATGAAAAAACCATGTCCTCTAATATTAAAAATAAAAATCAATAATTTAAATAGCACCTTCTGGGAAATGCTGTGTTTGTGTATTTTTCCCTCATGTTTGCAGTCACACTGTTTATTTTCCAGATTAGTTGTTATTATACAGCTGATAAATTTTCTTGTTTTCAAGCAAGATAAGAAATAATAAATTGTAAACAACAAAAATGGACAAGTACAAAGGGTATAGCAGCTACTATCAATTAACAACACATTTCATACACCACTATCAGCAATCATTAAATCATATCTCATTTGGTGATATGAAACAAGATTTGCATCTCTTGTCAGACACGATCATATATACAGGCACTGTAGACTTCCCTGTCTGTTCTCAGAATTAAATGATCCCATAGAGAAAAAAATGTAACCACCTGATTGTAGGGATTCATGTATGATTCAGATGATCTAAAAAAATTCTTAGTGCAGTCAAACTATCTAGACTGTCCGATTTTATTTACATGATAGTTTATTTTACAGTACCCCATCACCCAAATGCAAAGGGTCTCCTCAGAGCAAGCAGAGCGTGCAAAAACACTCAGCCCTTCAAGAAGGTACAGCAGAGGTACCAGATAAAAAACAAATTCTCTCCTGGAAGTGATACCCTTGGCAGATGGCAGTGTGACCGCATCAACACATATCACTAGATCACACTGCCCTCCAGTGATTTCAGTGGTATTAAAATATTTTCTAACTTTTAGCACTGAGGTGAAAATGTTACTCAAGCAAGGAGTGAAAGGATATTGTTTGCCATTAAACACCTGGACCTATATCAGACACAACATATCCAAAAGTAATGTTTTTCAAGCTGTAAGAAAAGCACACTGATAAAAGAAACTGCAAAATTTAAGATATGCTACACATTCATTATCACATCCTTTCTGGAGCCCTCCACTGACACTTCCTACTTTGTTCAGAAAGTCCCTGGAGAAAAGGGTTGAGGGAGAGAGAGGAAAATGAGGAAATGAGATTAGAAGTGGAAAAATGGCAACAAGAACTTTAATTTCCTTTTACTAATGGGGGAAGTGAAGAATTTGGGACAGATTCCACACCTTTCAAGGCCAATGTTGAAGTGATCATTAATTTTAATGAGAACATTATTTATTTGCTTTAGTTTCATTGTTTCTTATTTTCTAACTTCATTTTGTGGCTGGCTAGAATGTTTGGGCTTAGTTTCAGGTGTTGATAATAACTTCCACACTATTAATTTACTGTAGAGAAATCCCATTCAATCCTGCATTATTTTAAGATTCAAGCTGTCTCAAACTTACTGCACGTACCCTGAAAGCAAAATCCACTCTGAGGTCAAAATGTAGTATATCAGAATTGTAAATCAGAATGACAAATTCCTTCTGTTTTCAAACTGCATAATTAAGTTTGAAAAAAAGAATTAAAGACTAACTTAAGGCAAGTATAGCAATTGCTACCTTTCATTAATTCTTAGCTACAGGAACAACTCAGAGACTAATGTTAATGTTTCTGCTTAGTCTGTATTCAGAGGTGTGAACATCATGATTAACTAGATCATATCTTACAAGATGAAAGAGAAGTTAGTAGTTCTGTAGAAAAACATAACAACAAACTAGATGTTTGTTCTAGACAACAAATCAAATATGGTTGAAGAGTTTTTCTGACAGCCAGATGAATAACAAAAAATGCTAATTTATTACTGTTAAAGTTAACATAAAAACAGCCTTTACTTTAGTCTTTAAGGTATTTCTTCTTAGAGGCAGATGGATAAACAGCTAGAGGGACAGACAGAACTGGAAATATAAAGATATTTTGATGTGGCTGTTGGGAATCAGTTATGAGAAGTTAAAGGTATTTAGACAAGTTGTTTGGTAGGATCCTCTTGATTTACCAAGCTCACAGTACCACTCCTTATTCCGTTTTGTTTGGTTGGTTATTTTATACTAATGGCATAAACAAAGGCTTATCTATACTTTTTAGCTTCAGTTCTGAGAGAAATCAGCTTTAACTGAGTCTACTGTTACTTTAGTCTATATACATACTTACAGATCTGATTTGAATGAGTCATTCCTAAATCCAGTGACCAATTTCAAGAAAACTTTAAAAATTATTCTGAAAATAGGTGAATGCATGGAGATAGAGACGCTACTAGTACTCTGACAAAAAAAAAAAAAAAACCACAAAAAAAACCCAACTGTCTTTACTCACACTTACTAGACATCAAACACTGTTCTGTGCCTCAGGGCATAAAACCTTGGCAAGACAGGCTTCTGTTGTTTCAGGGCTCATAGAGTTACTTTCTTCACTATTAATGCAGGAACACTGGGTTTGAAATGAAAAATTCAATCCTAAATCTTTCCAAGATGGCACAAGTTAAACTAATGAACAGTTTTACTCAGTTTCATCATTCATTCCTTATCTATAAACCACTGGTGACACAGCCAAATAACCTTCTGAATTCCAGACAATGAAAACCCTTTCATGCTGCAAATAAACTATCAGAGCTGTGTCCTCAGTGCTGTCTGGTTTTGACATTTCTTCTGACAAGCACTCTGGTTTTGCAACAGATGGTTTACCTTGTGTACTGGAAAAAAAAAAGAATGCATACAATTATCAGAATACATTTTATTTTTTTTAATTTTAACATTCAGGTGGTCAAACTTTCATTAGGATTTTCATGTGTTTAATTGATATCGTTCGTAGAGCATAAAGAGAGTAAATCTGAAAGAAGATGCAACAAAAATATGACTAAGTAGCAGATTTACTTAAAGATTGGCCTTATAAGAACATTAATTTCTCTCACATATGGGGAAACAGGCATACAGCTAGGGTCTTCTTTTGCTTAGTCTAGCTTTCTTCAGGAATCTCTGATTTCACTTTATTTCATTCTTAGTTGTACTGGAGACAATGAGAACGAAATTCAGCGGCAGGTTTTCTGGCTTTGTTTGGCTGCTAAGGCTTATTTTGGAAGAAAGGGAAGTACTATCATCAGTGTCATGGGAGGACATTTGTATACAGTGGCAGAACAGGTCTGTAAGTAATTCTGTATTTGTTCTCATTTTGTCCTACAACGTTGTTTGTTTTCTTAAATACGGTCTTTGACTTCTCAAAAAGAGCAAAGACAATCCCAGGGATTTATAGAAAACTTTTAATATATGCAGTCCTGGAGCAGCCCTAGTTACAGCTGAGTCACTGATACTTAATGTGCCCTTCAAGCAAAGAGCAGCAGCTCTTCCAGGGAACAGCATTTGCTGTTCCACTCTCCTTGAAGAAAGACAGCTAAAAGTAAAACAGCCCAAGTTCTTCAATCCAGAAACAAACGAAGCAGGAAAACAAATCTGCTTGATGAAGACAGGGAATGCTGGCAACTGTGAGTGAGTCACAAGTGTAAGGGAGAAAGTGAGGAGTAAACAATTCAAACAACATAGACAATGAAAAGAAAGGAAATTTACCAGATAGAAACAATAAAATATTAGCTACAAAAAGAAGCAGAAAGATTTTCATAACCAGAGTGAGAGACTAGTAAACAAGCAATGAAGTCAGATACAGACCGCCAACTGTGTCTTCTATTCTGATCTGACATCTAAAAGCTTTCCAGGAAAGTATTCAACACTCTATTGTGAAAGAAAGAAGTTGCTCTAAAAGTTATCTGTCATAGAAGAACATTCCTGTACAGGTTGTCATGTGTGAGAGTAGTCTCAGAAAAGCCCTGGAATTTCCATTACTCAAAGTGAAATATATAGAACATTTTGTTTAATTCTTACAAGACTTGGCGTGTCCTAGGAAGGAGAGGGTTGAAAACAGGAAGATAGAAGAGCCTGTTTTAATAATGTAATGTCTGACTGCTGCTGTTTCTTTAAATCATAATCTTTGTTTTAAACTTCTTTTCATGTGATTTTCATCTAATTAAAACTTGACGATACCACATCAGTATTAAAGTTGCATAAACTGACTCTCAGTAGATTCCACTGTACTTTTATTAAGAAGTACTACAATTCTCAGATGATTTTACAGGACCTACTAAACCAGTGAGAGTTGTGAAATACCATGTTCTAAGAATAGATTCATAGAT
>VXAB01013517.1:0-48470 GCA_013399175.1 Odontophorus gujanensis
CCGGGGGGAGGGAAAAACAGAGGAAATAGCTGGGTCTACAAAAAACAACGGCACGATTTGAGAAGGAACGGTAACTTTACTAAACCTAATAAAATTGAACAATTGAGAGAGAGACAGTTTCCAAACCAAAAGCTGGGAGCTTACGGTAGGGAGGAACTGCAGGGGAAGCACACGTGCTGAACCTCCACGGCAGCCGAGAGAGAAACGCGCCCCGGCAGAGCGCGGCCTGGCATCCGGTACCGAGCTCCGCCCCTCCCCTGCTCCCAACAGCATTAACTCCTTAGTTCCCTGCATGATGTTCTGATGTGGAACACCGGCACCAAAACTACAAAACCACAACAAGAAGGTAATAATTTTATCATCCACTGACTAGGTACTTACCTGAGCAGTTACAGGTGGTAAATTTGTATTTGTTCACTTCCATGATTCCAACTATGTTATAGAAACTGTGAAACTTGTTCCAGAACAGCAGATAATCTGTGACTTGAGTTGTCTCCTACTAAATTTTCAGATCTGAAGACTGTTTTGATTTGGTAGAAACGGTTATCCTGATCAGACTTGGTATGATGCTCTCAAAGACATCCTAATCCAAGTACTTAACACAGGGGGGACCCCAAAGCTAAACCTCAAATACTAATTCAAACCCTCACAATCTTTCTCCTGGTGAAAGTTCTCTCTGGAATGTTCCCATGAAACGTAAGTCAGAACTTTCCTTGTAAAAACTGATTCTTGGAAGACTCCTAACTAGCTTGAGTAGAGCTACTTCTATATCAAGTAAAATTCCCAGTATTGTAGAGGGTCTATGACAAGTGGTACTTTTTCACAGAAGCAGGAGATCACTTTTACTATGTTGAAAACATCTCAATTTTTCTGACAGAATACAGTAAGTTATTAAACCAAATGACTTTATCAAGGCTGGAAGCTGTTGACAACTTGGGTTAAGACAAGCCCCTATTGTATGCTGTTATCTCTGCTAATAAATATGATTGCTCAGTATTGTTACCTTGTACAGCTTCTTTTAAATATGGGAAGAGGCTGAACATCATTTATAACCAAATTTGCTGAACCTTTTGTTTTTTTAGATGTGAACACAATTAATTTCTGAGGTACTCTGGGGAAAAAAAAAGAACAGTTTTCAAGTAATATTTGATATGTGAATAAGAATAAAAGGTCTAGAAAATAAGGAAAGAATTATTCTCCCATACATTCTGTATTGAGGGAAGTGATGACTGTAAGTCTTTTTCCCTTGCTTTAGCTGATTTTTTTTTCCCCCTGTGTTTATAGCAGCCAGGAATCCCCTAGATATTATGCAACCCTACCAATAAGGTCCGGATCAGAGTATTATTCGTGAAGTGTTATCTTTCATTCTTACTACAAAAGCACTTCTAAACTGTCATTTTTAATGGTCCGTGAGCTGTTAGCAAGTTAGCTGTTATGTCTTGAAGATATTTATCTGGTAAACATACTGTTTCAGTGCTCTAGCAGTGTATCAGGCACTACATAATGTAGAACCCAAGCAAGGTCTTAATAAAATGGCTAGTTTAAATGCCGTATGTAATTTTAGAAACAGCTAAGACACTTCAAAAATAATTACAGGTTTGACAGGTCCCTTGGGGACAGATTTCACTTGACTGAAAAGTATCCTACCACTTGTATAAAATAGGTTGCCTTTAATTTGAGCTGTCCTTATCAGATTTTTGGCAAAATGTTTTTATGAACAATTGTAATAAAAGTACTTAGTGAACTGTTCTCAAATGCACTGACTTGGGACTCTACCAGTGCTCCTTTGCCAAATTGTCTTTGGTCTGCCAAAGGGAAAATTTGTTTCTAGATTTCTGTATTCTTTACTATAGAATAGAATTACTTTTCAGTGTTAAAACACTTCAGTTGAAAGTAAATATGTATTGCCAGCCTTAACTGGCTTCTCTCAAATAACACTTGAAAAGTAGAAATTGGGAATGTTTGTGGGGTTTTTTTATTTTTTGAACATTGTATCAATTCAGCAGCTACATTAAAATAAAAAGTAACTGTGTAATATTAAAAACTTTAATCTAATGCTGGATTTTTTTTTTTAAGCTTGACATATGCTCATGCCATGATCTACCACAGCAGATTATCCTCCAGATGACTGAGGAAATCAGCATGTTACTCGGGCTCTTTTATTAATATTACTTTCCTGATGCATGAGTGTGAAGAAACGGTGCTGATATATTGCACCATTACTTCTGTACTTAAAAAATAAAAGTAACGTGTATTCTGAGCTTCCCCCTCTCATCTGAGTTCAGTGATTTGATCACGGTCTTGATTAGACTGTTCAGTTTCTTAGTGAGTGTCATTACCAAAAAGATCTTCATTGCCATGGGAATGCCTAGTTCAGGATGGCTTAAGACTATAGATTTCCTCATCTGTTCCTTTCTGGAAAAAAAAAAGCAGTTTAAAAAATCTAAAATGTTCTTTAATGTCTGATACCTTTTAGTTGTCAACCACGTGTTGCATGCTCTTCTTCATATCTGTAGTGAAGTCATAGTAAAGAGAATACAAACAGAAGAATTGATAGTCTACAGTTAGTTCCTTTGCAATTTGTGTTTTTTCTTTTCTGAAGACTTCAGTGCTGCATGTTCATATTTTGCAACCCATGAGCAAATGCATTTTGGTGCTAGCATGTGAGCCTTGCAGAAATCTGTACTACTGACAGAGTGTTGTTATGAAGGACTGGTTTTGTATGCAGGTAGTTCTGCAGAGAGCTTAAGGTTGAGGTCCTCTTCATAAAATCATAACTTTCCATCAAACAGGTTCTAGAAAAACCTCAATTATGGAATCCAAGTATTTTTAGCAATGTGTACAAAATCCTTAACAATGGGTAAATATTTTTATAACCACGAGAAGCATGACTACAATATGGGATTATGTGGCATTTCTGTGTTAAGCAAGTCATTACATCTACCATATAGAAGGAATTGAGGGGAAAAAATAGTAGTTTGTATTTGCAGGCTTGATTTCATGAATAAAACTACTTTTGAGTTTCAAAAATGTTAGATAAGTTTCTGGCACATGTTAATATGTAATTGAAATTGAAAAAGTGTTGTGCTCTTTTTAAATTGGATGTCTAGACAGGAGAGATGCATTTCCTTTTACTGAAAAGAGCTGAATATTCTCTAAAACTAGATTAGCGGCTGTTTTGAAACAGCTGATTTGCATCTCATTTGCCTGTAAAGTTAATGGGAGTTTTTGTGCTGCCTGATTACTGTGTGTGGAGACCCTGTGTGTATAAACCCTTTCCTTCCAGAGTGACAATATGACCTGAATTACAGATTTCAAGCCAAATTTCTTGTGTTGCCTGAAAGCAGCCTTCACAGTGCCTGTCTGTGTTTTGGTTGTGAGAAGTGTTGATATGTTTTTGCAAGAAGCCAGTTAAACTTAGTCTCTTGGTAATGGTTATGTAAATGAAAGAGTATATTTGGACTGAATCCTGGTATGATACTCAAAGCCTGTCTTCCAAAGAGTTTCAGCTTGGGGGCAGTCTACCAGCATGTCAGAGTTGCCTATTCTGCATTGTTACTGAATGTTCCTTACTCCTTTTGATGGACATAATTCCATGCAATCCATACCATTACTTCAACAATTAAATGAAAGATAGGGTTGGTTTGAAAATAGTGACTGATATCCTCATGTCCTAACTAATATTTTGCACTAATTTTTTGTGTGTCTATCTTTTTTCAGTATTAATATTTTATGGGAATCTTGATATGTTATACAATGTTTACTTAACATTCATTGCTGTCTTGGAAGCATTTGTTACATAGTTATTTAGATTCACTCTTAAACACAAGAGTAAAGCAAGTGGCTTGCAGGTACTGTATGAAAATGGTCCATATCATTTGTCCAGTGGCTGTGTGTTGTCCTAACAGGATCCTATCTTGTACGTCTGGTGGGTTTTCCTGTGTTTTGATGTTTGGAAATCATTTTGTAGTGTCCAGGGTAGTTTGCAGTTGACATGATGGTATCTTATGCTTCATGTTATATACCAACTGAAGAAAATTATGATAAATGTGTATCATCCAGTGATATGCAAGGATCTGAATGGCTTTATTTGTGAGATGCCCCATGTGTGCAGACTCTAGAGAGTTCATGTCTATGTTTCATAAATATACCACTTGTGCTTAGTGCTTTTATGTAGTAGCAATGCTATGTTTTATTTCATCATTTGCTTTGCTTTCTGTTAAGCCAATAATTTCACAGCAAACCTTATATCATACATTGTCTGAAACTGATCTCTATGACTGTGGGATAATTGTTACATGTGAAAATATTTTAATCTTCATAAAATGTAAGAATACCTCTTTTTGAGCTTAATTATTTTGGAGAGGACTTTACTCATCTCACCAAGTATTTTCCCAGATGATACAGACCACAACTGTTTCCTCATAAGGGTTCTTTTATGTATAGCCTGAACTTGTACTTTAAGAACTTGCTTGGTGGATTACTTTGTGGGGAGCTATTGGCTGAAATTACCTGGTGTTTAAACAATTCAATTGATGCTGCAGTTGGATGGTCTTACATAGTTTAACTTGAGAAATCCATGTTAGCTTTATGAAGGGAGTATTGCTTTGTGAGGATGCTGCTTTTGTGCTTTCTATATGCTTTTTTCTTTTTTGCTTGAATTGAGCAGACCCAGCAAATCACAGCATTGTCGAATGTGTGTAGTGTTGTAATGCAAGAAATATACCACAAGGTGGCTCAATAATATAGTGCCTTAAGCATTTCCAATGTTTTTGGTTCGTTTCACACCATGTTTTGGTATTTCCCTAAAGTTCAGCACTAATGTAAAAACACTTGTTCTGTGTAGTACTGCAACCCACTATCAAGCTTCAAGGAATTCTCAGTTCAACATATCACTAATCACTGTGTCGCACTAGTGTGGAGACAGCAAGATGTTCCTGTTATGTACTCTTTGAATGTGCTGTTACACCAGGTGTGTATTTTAGTTAGATTTCTTGGAATTGGTGAGTAGGAGTAGGCTTACTGTTTGTAAGAGAAAAAAAATGTAGTAGTTTTTTTTACGATGTTGAAATGTGAGCTCTTTCTGAAGAATTTCAAATGAAAATGACTGTACAGCTACAGAAGGAAACATATTTGGTATCCTAATTTTTCCCAAGTGCCTGCAACCAAGAAGTTATACTTAAGTGTCATGCAGTTTTGAAATACGAATGGGAAGTTCTCAGAGAAAGATCTTATTGCCTACACCTGCAGATCAGAGCAAGATCTTACTGAGTCAAACTGCAGGCAGTTTGATTTTTTTTCATTCTAGCTTGGGTGCCGGAAAGAATCTTAAAACAAAATATGGTTCTGGAGCTAGGATGCGTGAAGGAGGCTAATACTGCTAGCATGGAGGTGGATGGTGGGAGTGAAGGTTCCTATTGAGTATGGAATATGGTCCTTTATGAAGGACCATTCAGGAAAAGCTGGATGTTTTCATACTATGGTGCAGATCTTGATTATCATATGAAAACACAGCTTTACACTGGAAATCCTCAGTTTCCTTATATCCACTGTTTAAGACAGGATCACCTCCTGTCAGAGCATAAATAAGTACATGATGACCTGACTCTCACAAACTCCTGGTCATCTTGGGACTAGGAATACAGGCCAGAACAAATCTGGCTGAAAGATACTGACATAATACAACTACCTGCAAAATCTGGAGCTGTTTTGATTTGTAGCTATTTAGTCTTTATAGCTGATAGGAAATGAAACTAATAATTTCTTCCTGTGTAGCAATGGAAAACAGTTTAATCAAGTGATTACATCTTATTGACTACCATACTAAAGGCTAAGAACTTTGTGATTTAAACTTGAGAAGAAAAGAGGAACAGCAGTGAGGGATCTTGGAAGTGCTCTGCTGTTGTGCCAACAATCGGTGGTGGATGTGTTTCACTAAAATTACATTGGTGTGGCATGTTAGAGGTAGATTCAGAAACAAGTGCTTACTAATCTGTTTTCACTTCTGGTACTAAATGCACATGCAGTGCATATCTGGAGTTCTTCTAGCAGCAGTGACAGTTATTTTTAAATAGAAGTCTTCCTGAAGTAGTCAAAGCTTGAGTTCACCCACTACTTTTAATTTTGCACCTGGAAATAATGCTTTTGAACTCTGCAAAGTTGAAAAATGCAGGAAGGGCTGCATGGTAGAAGATAGATCTTACGTAGCCCTGTAGTGGCTTGCTGGCAGATAGTTGAAGTACATGCATCTTGGAAATTAAGAATTATTCTTAACAGCAGATTCTAGCAGAGTGTTACAAGAGTCTACCCTCTGGTCATTAAGGTTTTGTTCATGTCCAGCACAGTGTCAGAGTTTAAAGAATGATTATGGTGCCTCAGCCAATTGCAGACTAAAAATTACTTTGGCACCCATGATGCTTGAATGTCCAAAAAACACTGGTGGGCCTTGTTGGAACTTGAAGCTGGGAATAGTTTTCTAGAGCTGGAGCCACTGAGGTGGAAACTTGTTTAAACATATATGCTCATCTGCCCTTTGTAAAGAACTAGTTAATAGTGATCAAAAGTAGCAGGTCTGTAGTTGTAGGAGATGGATTCAGGGTACTTAGTTCTACCCTTCCAAGCATAAATAAAACCTGTGAGGAAGGAAAGATCTGGTGAACACCAAACTGTACCCCAGCTTCTTTGCTTAGAAGGTGGGTGGTTTGTTTTTTTTAAAATTTTTTTTATTATTTATTTATTTATTTATTTATTATTTATTTTGAGAAAAAATTTCCCTTTTGAGCTAGCAATTTTTTCCTTTCACAGCCCTGTGCACTTGAATCTCCTCTGCCCAGCATACTAAAGGATCTTTGGAAGCAGCACCATATTAAAGGAAAGGGGAAATGATGTGTCTAGACTAAACCACAGCTCTTCTACCTCTGACGTGGCTAATTCTACCCAAGTCAAGTTTGTAATGGAGGGACTGGTGATGTGGTTGAAGGCTGGAGCTACTTCAGATGCTCACGCAAAATGGAGGCAAGGCCAGACATGTCCTGGACTTGCCCCTGTGTAATCAGTTTTGTTCCACAGATGAGAGGGTCTTCTCTTACTCGCCCATGCAAGAAGAAAATGTAGACTCCAACGGAAGGGGTGTGGTCTCTTAACATGGCTTTGCAAAGTTAACATAACTTTACAAAGTTGCTGAAAAGCTTCAGCTGAAACATTTGAAAGGTAAATGGTTTCATATTTGAATCTGATTATGACAGAAAGGGTTTCCTTTCCCCACCCTTCCAATATGAAATCTCTTTAGCTGAAAGTTGCTTGGCAGTACTTAATAGTTAAACATCCAAAGGAGCCTCAAATCACCATTTGTTCATATTAGGATATGTAACAGTAAGTTCTAATATTGCATTATTACATGTAATCTAAACTAAAGAATCTTTCTTCTCCTTCCCTCTCTCCCGTTTTTTTCCTTCCCACTTGGCTAGTAGCCACTATGGCCTCTGTACAAACCTTGAACAGTGTGCTGCTAGTCAAACTACTTGAAATTCATCATGAGATTGGATAAAAACGTTTATGGCATGAAAGTATCGTTTTGACTTAATAGTCCTTAATCATTATTTGGGGATTTTTCATTTGGGACAGATTTCGACCTTTGATACCAGTAGAGAGACTTCTATTTGTTTTAAAGTGTACCAGTTTTTCTGTTTCTGGTGGAACAAATAGGTTTTCAAGATCCCTAATTTGAGTACACCAGAGCATTATGCTGCAGGCCACTAATATTTCAAAGTAAAAGGTAGTAGTGCTGTGGTGGTGGTATTAATGGAGTGGTTCCCCCTCAGCATCTTTCTGGGTAATATGCAAACATTTCCCATGTTGCAGACTGCATGTTTTGGAACTGCAGTTAGATGCAACCCCTTTCTAAATTGCAATTGAGGGAGACAGAAAATACTACTCCAGAAAATAAATAGTCTGAAATTTTTGTGCTATTCATCTCCTTCAATGCCTTCTGTAAATATTTACACCTTATTCAATGTGCTTTTGTGAAAAGTGAAAACATACTTCTATTCTCTCACTTTAAACACATTCATTTTTAATAGCACTATTAGTTTTTGGCGGGGTTGAAATGTGTGTGCACAATTTTTAAGGACATATATTATGCACTATTCAGCTGCTCTTCTGAATCAGAAAGCTTAAGTTTCAGGACAAGAATGGCTGTGATGTTTATAAATGCCTAGTTTGTACCCTGGCTCCTGGAATTAAGTAGGAAATTCTTGAAGTCTTCTGGCAAAGCTATTTTTAGATCACTTCAACTTTTCTTCGGTAACCACAGCCTTATACTTACGTTCTGGATTATAAGAAAATTACATTTTTCTTATCAACTTCTAAGAGAAAATAGAAAATTGTCTCATGCACAGGCAATTGCTTAATTGTACCTTTCTGCCTTGTTAATGAATGCCTGAAATCTATCATAATCAGTGAAGTCATTTCTTACTTTTTTGAATGTGGGTGTTCTGTACATTTTTTTTTGTGATTGTCTTAAACTGAAAACCAAAAATGGTAATAGGAAACTTCTTCATTCCCAAACTGACATTGACTCAATTTGGATTTTAGTTTACTCTTAGCTTTTTCTTTTTTTTTTTTTTCAGTGAATCTCTTAAACAATTCTGGTAGCACAGGGCTAATATAAGTGCATGAAGATTAAGTACATATTGTTGCAAGTATGTATATAGGAAGGAATATTTTTCCAACCTCTGTTTACTGAAAAACAAAAGGAAGAAAAACTTTCATTGAAAAAAGCCAATAATTAAAGTAATGAATCTAGAAAGGAAGCTATAGGAAAAGCTGGAATGAGGGAAGAAATGGGAATCCCTCTTCATTTCCTACAAGGCAGTCTTTACCATTTACTAATGATCTTTCTCATTTTGGATATGCAGGTTGACCATAGTAACCTGATAGGAACTGTTGTGACCCTTTTCTAGGGAAAACTATCAATTTTCAAATACTTCTGGTTTCTCTGCAGTTGGTGGAAAACATTTATTTTTTATTTTGGACTAATGTGCTGTTCTGCACTGTGTGAACTTGCACTGAACCACACATTGGAAAGTAGAAATTAAAAACATTCAAGTTTGCATTTTTTTTAGTCCTCAGCTTGAAAGTTAGAGCCTGGTGCCATCTTCTATCCAGGAGATGCAAAATAATCTAATGACTTGTAAAGAATAGGAACACAGTATTGGCTTAAGAGGCTGAACCTTTGTCTTTAAAATAGCTTCTTTCCTTTGGAGTTTGTTGTCTTTAAATCTCAAAATCTTTGAATCTAAGACTTGGAGGAGCTTTTGCAAACACCTACTTCTATTGAGTACCAGTGACAGTAACCTGAGCAATGTTTGGTCCCCCCAGCTTTTTCCTCTTGAAAGAGAATGATTAAGTCCTGCTGTTGCTTATTGTCTTCTAGAGACTGAAAAAAGTACTGATGCAAATCTGATTACAAAATCCAGAAGCTTTATTTTTAACGTAGAATGATACCTACATGAAACTGCTTGTTTACTAGAATTGAAAATTATTTTGCTCTGTTTAGGTTAAAGGCAGCATTTGGTATGACAGGTACTCCATTAACACTTAATTATTCTTAAAGATGGATTGTCCCAGAGGTGATATGCTAATTGAAAAAGCAGCAGTATTGCACAGGGCTTTCTTAATTAAAAAAAAAATAAAATCAGAGACCTGTCTCTGCTGTCAGTCTGGATTCAGGTGCATTTAAATGTTGCTCAGTCTTCTGTTGGAATTGAGGAAATAAGAGGCTTCCTTAACCATGGAGGGAATGTCCAGAAGGGGCTGTGGGCTCCTTGTCTGTTTTCTAACACAGAACATCCACCCAACATTTAATTACTGTCAGCTACAAAATGTGGAAGTTCAGTTCACTTTGGATCTGGTCCAGTATTCTGATCTCCTTGATTGATTGCCAAACTCTAGTGAAAACCTCGTGCACCAGGTTAGAGTTTCTTAGCTCCTCCACTTTTCCTGTGTCATAATGTAATTGGAGCAGAGCAGCATCAAAGCTTTGACATGTTCGGTTATATGCATTTTGATTTCTTGATATTTATATACATGTCAGCAGAACCAAATGTGTTCAAAAGGTATAACAGTGTAATCACCTTCCAGCAGTGACAGTCTTTGTTTTCCTGTGCAAAAGTGATATTTCAAGCTGTGGGGAATGAGGGAAAAATAGCTGATCTTTTCTCCAACATCTGTTGTGTATTTTGTATTTGCAGGTGTATGATGTCTACAAAAGAGTAGCTTGGCTGATGTCACTGTTTTGAAATTATTTTTTTATTAAAGTGAGTATTAATTTATAGTTAAACTTTGACTTGCACGTTGGTTTTCTGTGATCCCAAATGGTGATTGAAAGTGTTCTATTGTACCAAAACTGAAGGTGTCACATCACGTTGTAGCCAAATAGTTTCTGGTCTGGGGACACATCAGTGAAGAGCTGCTGTTTCTCACAGTGGAATGATGCCTTTTCCAACCCCTGTTCTTCTACATGTGGAGTAAAATAGAAGTAATAAAATTTTAAACCCTCATGTTTCTCATGTGAGCTGAAAGAAGATATAGCTGACTGATTACATTAATCCTGAGCATAAAGGTAGAAGTGTGAAACAGTATATGGGATGACTTAAGATGGGATCTTGAAGCCATTTCTTCATGTTTCAGAATGGTGTGACGTGGCCTTTATGTACATCTTTTAAATGAAGAACACCTATATTTTATGCAGTTTGTTACCTGGGAAGTGTTCTAGGAGTCTGTGAACTGATGCTCGTTCTAAATTCCATATTACTTTTCATGTTATGCAAGATAGTCTCTTGTCAAGTTGGTTCATGTTTTACAATTGACTTACCACTTCAGATGTGTTGATGAAAGCCTTGTGGGAAGATATTTGCAGCCTTCATTGCAGTTCTGTTAAGCTGTGCAATTCTATTTCTGGATCTTTGAGATACAATATCCAAGGCTGTACTCTACCATTCAGCTGCAAGATGCAAGTTATGTTGGGACTTTAATTCTAGATTATTTTGGGGGTGGACACCTACATCAGTATAAATGATTGAGCCTGAGATGCTACTGATCGATGGAATGGTGCTAGTGTTGCCTTTACCTTTGAAATATGAAGGAAAGATTAGATTACTTTATCTGAAATAATTTTCTCTGCTTGGAATGTGAACTTGCTGTGGCAGAGTTTTGATCTTGGTTTTTGGTTTGCCTTCTTAAGACTTCCTCTGTAGTCTGAGGGAATTCATTCACTTTCAGCAAGAAATCAATGGACACAGCTTTATTATCCCTGACTGAAATGTTTCAAGGGAAATATGAAGTAATGTACTGATACTAGCTTATGTTGCTGTAGAGCTTTGAAAAATCAGTGTTTGATCTGAAAAATGTTTTTTCCCATCTGCTAGTTTTTTCTCAGTGTTTGCTTTTCCTGAACGTAAAGGGTTTGGGCAGTTCTCTTATTTGTACCATTTTGGAATACTGCAACTAACACTTTAACTGTTATCATTTGTGTAAGGTTAAAATGCTTGCATTTAGATCATTGAAATGAATGTTTTACTTTTTGTGCACAAACCCCCTGCTTCAAGCAACTAAAGTATGAAGATACTCTAGCAGCAGTAAATATTACAAAGGTGTTTTAGTTATTTTACTTGAATTTCTGATAGCAGAGTTAAATTTGTGCATCTACAGCTCACAGATCAGTAAAAAACATGGATGCAGTTCTAGAATTTGATAATCTCAAAGGCTTCTAGGGTTATTTTATGTCCTTCATCACATAGCAGCTTTGGGAGGCATAACTGAGTTAAAGCACCTGGGACTACTTTCCAGAATGGTGGAAGTGACTGGTCTATTTAGTCGTCTTTTTCCGAGATTTGCATAAAGAAGTTCCATGGCTCTGGGTTTCTAGAAATTTGATGGTAATTTAAAAGGATGGGTGGTTTTTTTTTGTTTTTTTTTTTTGTTTTTTTGTTTTTTTTTTTTGTTTTTTTTTAAGTAGAATTCATAAAGTACATATTGTAGGAAATATGCAGGAAAAAAATGGAGTAGTTTTATACTAAAATTTTTTTTTTCCCCATAGTTCACTATATTACACAACTTTTTGTGGAAAAGATTCTCTGAAGCTTGGGGAAATTAGAAAAAATCTAAGAATAAGGCATTCCAATTTAGCATCTATAGGACTTGAACTTCTGAAACTCATTAAAGATCTTTTGCTAGACATAAATGTACTGTTTAGTGGCATATGTAGCAGTAAAATTATATAAATAAGTTGGTAAATTTTGATAAAATATTCCCAATTCATGTGTATTGACAATTTTTCTCACAAGAAAAGAATAAATTGAATTTTTTGAGTTAAAAAGAAACTTCTCATAAGAAATGATGATGAAAAGTCTACAGAAATGTTGCAGTGTTCCTGCTTAGGCTTGAACTCCAGATGGGAAAAAGATGTTGGGAGGATTGTGTTAGAGAGCAAGTTTAATTTTTTTTAGCCTAGTTATTGTGCATCTGGTGATATCAGGAGGAAATAATTTTTATAAAGAGAAAGCCAGAGAAAGAAGCGATGAGATGCAATTGAACATCTTGCCAACTGTTCTACAACGTACTCAATGATTGCTGACAGGGAAGCTGAAGGTTTCTTTCAGAGCCTTTCAGTTGATTTAGTACTGCTCTCTTACTAGGTCACCCATAGGTCTGTCTTGTCTTTTCATGTTCTATCTATGAAGTATTACTATTGTCAGAGAATAATCAAAACTGTGAATTAATTAAGAGTTCTTGTATAAAACACTGTCAAGGGTCAGTTAGCTTAACAGTCTTTTGTCCCATTGAGACTGGTGAGTGGTGTTCTACCTTCATAGGCTTTTCATTTTCCTGTGAAGCTTTTTCCTCTGAATTTCAGTTAAATAAATAAAATTAATTCTGCCCCTTCCTTAGCAGGGTATTGTTGCCTGTTTCTTCTGAGATGTGCACTTGTGTGCAAGTGTTAATAACTTTTCATTCCTGCTATTCTTTCTGGACTGCTTGCATATACTGGTTATGAAGTACTTGCAAATACTATAGCAAACTCATGCATAATCATTTGTTTTACACTTGAAGAGGGGAAATAAAATGTTAATCAAAATCAACTTGCTTGGAGGAAATCAAGTGGTACCAGAGGCAAGAGTCAGGGTACATAGGACTGCTCTTTGCATGTTTTATATGAAAAAGGTCAATATAATTAGGTTTTTACCCCTTGTTATGACAACATCTTCAGAGCTTTAGTTTGTTTCTGCAGAATGTCACAAAAACTGTTGAAAAGACTGTGTGATTTTAACTTTAACTGCAAGACATCAGCAAGAGTAATCTGTTTTACTCAGCCACGCTATATGTTAGAAAAGGGAAAAGAGGATTCCTTTTAGTATCTTCCACTGCTCCTCTAGCCAGTTACATTGTAGGATATTTCACTCTACACTAAATGTTAGCAAAGTGAAGTACTGCAAAGAAGTTATTAACATTGCTGCTAGCATCTTAAGACATATTTGGGAGGGCATGACTACTTGGAAGTAGAGAGCATAGTGAAATGGAGTGCATGAGATGCTCATTTTTCTCCTGGGGACACCTGTGACTCCTAGTCCTTTGCTTCTTCTTCATTCCTGGTCACATTCTACAAAAGGTCGTTATGACCATTGAATTTTGGGGTAGCAACTGTTTCTCCAACTATTGTCCGGGTGGTTAAACGTACTAGGAGTGCTTACAGATCACTAGCTCTGAAAGAGTGAGTCAATATAGTAGTATGAAATGATTGAGGTTCTGCATTAATGAAGTACTTTTTTACAGTTGAACTGTTGATGATATGGGCTGCTCCAGAGAGGAGTGCTTCCACTTCATTCTGTATCCATGAATGAAAACTAAATGTAGAATAAGTTAGAAATGTTTGACACCGTGTGTGAAATGTTTGTGTGCAGGTGATTCCTGATACCATATGAGAAGCTATTGCTATGGGTAGCTACTGGTTTTTGTATGAACACACTATTAAACTATACTTACTAAATAACATGAAATGCTTCTCACTGTCTAGATACAGGTCTCTTTAATATACTGTATGTATGAATGAGAATAATGAGAAAAGTACAGCTTGGCATCCTAGTATGCTATGAAATGCATTAAGCACATATATCTAAAACCACTCACGAAATACTTTTCAATGGAGAAGAGCAGTACAAAATGAAAATGTGGCAATAATTGTTAGTACTAAATATTCCCTATGTGAAGAGATTCCTATTTTTGTCAGTGTTGTTGCAGTTTTACCTTTCTTACATGTCAGCAGGAGGGCAATGAGCATTTGCTGGTCTTCTTCCAATAACTTTGAAGAAAGCAATACACAGAGATGACTGTGGTACTGATCACAACTCTGAGTGCAAGAATGAATGAATGAGGCAGTGTGACTGGCCCCTGAAAGGGTGCAGAAAAGGGAGTTAGCTGTGGTGCTTTAGGTTTTGAAGACTGATTTTACCATTATTTCAAAGCAGTTTGTTGTAGGTTTCTTTCAGAGTTGTGATAAATCATGTAACTTCTTCCAAAATGCCTGCTGATGTGAAGTCACGTCATCAGCACTTTCTAGGAGGATTGAGTTGAGCTATTTTCAGTTTCTCACATTTTGCTAAGGGAGGTCCTCCTGCAATTTGCTATTCTCTTCACATTTGATATTTAACAAAACTAGTAGAGTTCTCTTCTTCCAAATGTGAAAATTAAGTTTCTTAATTTAAAAAAAAAAAAAAAAGAAAGCTTGTAACAAAACCAGATACCATTCTCTTCATGTTCAACTTTTTGTAAGCTTTTTGTTCAATTAAAGTATATCCTCACATAGCCTGGCTATTAAACTAAAGAATTTTTCTAAACTATAAACTGGTAACATTGTGAAGCAGTGGTGTTTGCTTTGGTATACTGTTAACTCAGCTAGGAGTAAATGTAACAGAGCAGCTTGCAAAGTTAGACAGGGAGGATTCCGTAGTATTTCCTGTAGTTTCTAGGGCACAAAGTGATTCAAATGAACTGCTAAGAAACCTCGAGATTAGAGGAAATTACTGTGAATGCAGACAAAAATGACTAAAATGTGTCCTATGTGCTCAGTCTCTCCACGGTTTGTAAAGTCAGTTAAGTTTAACTAGTTTCGGGTTTTAGTGGAGCAGTAAATGAAAGAAGTTGAAGAAACATTTGTGACAAGCTCTTTAAAATAATTTGTTTTGGTGCTTCTTAAAGGCTTCTTTGTAAAAGTTTCAAATAGTTCTTCTGGTTTTAGACATCTATGCAAAATTGCATGATTCATTGGAATAGAGCAGACCTGGAAACCCTTAGACTATATGATGACTTGACTTTGATTACAGCTTTGCCCTAGCTGTGATAAGTAAGCTGTTTGTGAAGTAACTGTGGACTAGCTAGCTAGAAGAATTTTCGATAACTGTTTGATGCCTGATACAAGGGGTGATTTGCTAACTTGCACTGTAGGTGACTCCATATTTTATGAATTGAAGGAATAGGTGTTTTGTTGGCTATGCTGTAGTAGTTGCCTATTCCAAATCCTGTTCCTGACAGATAGGATAAACAAACATGATTGCTCCCTTTCCTTTTCTAGTTCCCCTTAGACAAGAACCTTGGCAGTTAATGGAACTGTGTTTTTTTTTCCCTTTCTAAGTTGACAAGGGGAAACTGTGAAGCTGGGTACACAAGCATTGTACAGTATCTGTAAATATAAGGATGACCTTCGCCAACCTTCTCTGAAAAAACACTGCATCCCTTTGCAGTCTATCACCTAGATAATTCTTATCCTGCTTGGCTTCTTGCCACTAGGAAGCTTGGTTCATGCAGTATCTGAGTGTTTGATTGAAGTTAATACACGTAGCCTTGTGGAATGGAAGTATCAGATCTAATGTCCAATTTCAATCAATTTTTAGTAAATGCTTTCACAATCACTCTTTTTACTGTATGGTTAGGCATATTCACTTTGAGCTGTCGTTGATTACAGAGGAAGGTTGCACTGCCTGAATTAGTAGTTCCATTCAGTGGTAACTAACACAATAGAGCAAGATTTACTGTAGGCATGTATTTTATTTATGATAGGTCATATATTGTGGGGGGAAAAAATCCTAGTCTATATGAAAAAATAAAACATCAAAAAAAAACCTTATGAATCATATCTAGCCTTTTGCTCAAAAATATGAAAAATGAAGCTGCTTTTG
Organism: Odontophorus gujanensis; assembly: GCA_013399175.1. Lineage (NCBI taxonomy): Eukaryota > Metazoa > Chordata > Aves > Galliformes > Odontophoridae > Odontophorus > Odontophorus gujanensis. Next base: position 16,230 of record VXAB01013517.1, read on the forward strand.
TGTGTAGTAAAAGTGATTGGTGGAACATGGATTTCTGTTGAGTGTTGTCTTTGAAATAAGTGTTTAAAAACATTCTCTTCTAGTATTTGTAGACTGTGTTCCTCTGACTTGTCTAATAATTCCACAAGGTTTTGTGAGGACAGTCTTTTGTAAGGCCCAGGAGTAGCAAGTCAGTTTAAGGTTCCTATCATTTCTTTGTGTGTTTTTGTCATTCAACTAAAGCATAGCTCTATGAATGTAAGGCTCAAAATACAAGGGTTGTTTCAGAAGTAGTTCCTTCTATTTTATGGTATTGGCCCATGATGTCAGAGGGAGATGTTGCTGGTACAGCAGTAGAGGTTGAACCTTTGCACCAACATTGTTATATTTTTTGTTGTGTGAAAGGTGACAGCATGGGGGCAGTATGAGAGAATGGTGTCTGACATGGAAGTGCGTATGATGCGTAGGTGCATCATTGGATTCTTCCATGTGGAATAAAAATGGTGTTCATTGATGCTTGATGAATGTTTATAGAGATCAGTGGATGTGACACTGTGAGGTGGTGGGTGGTGTATTTCAGCAGTGGTGATGGTGATGTGAAAGAAGTTTTTACAAGAGCTGTGCAGTTATGAATGAAGCAGCACATAGGCTCTTGTACATTGGTGGTGAAAATGCATAGGTAGAGGAGGTGACTACACTGAAAAATAGTGTTTCATAGCAGAGAATTTACTCAAGTAGTGCTAGTGTGCTCTTTGAATCTGTTGTAGTTTTCATGGAAATAAATAGGAGGCATTACTTTCAGGGCAACATGTGTATTTAGCACGTCTCTGTTTTGGGTGAATTTTAGAATGTGTGTAGAGGGGAGATGAAGGAATAGCTTTGTAAGAACTCTCCTATTGTGTGGAGAGAAACTGACAGTAATGAATCCTGTAAAGAGAGTTATTTAAAATGCTATCCCCGTGGTGAATGTATCGAAGTTTACTCTTTTTGAGCTGTTGACTTGGTAGGTGTAAGGATTTAAAATTCTTCCCATATCCCTTCTTGTTAGAGCAATACATCAGAGCAGCCCAGGTTTCTAGAAAGAGAAGTGTCTCTAGGGTGCTCCAAATATTCATAAAGATGTGTGTAGTGTTGGGAATCACCTTTTAAAGCCCTTTATCACTCAAGATTTGAATATTTGAGACTCTTGAAATGATGAGATGGGAATTGCATAAACAAGTTCTGAAAAATGTAGCTGTACTGGAGTGAAGGCCAGCCCATTAATAATGGGGCCTGCATAGTGATTGGAAGAGGCAATGCTGGAGAATGGCTGATCACTTGTAACATAAGGTGTTTTGTCCTAAGAACTTCAAATGTCCAGGAAACAGAGTGGATGCTCCTGTGACTTTCAGAGTACATTATTGCTGTGCTGATACCATCTGTGACTATACTGCTTTTCTCATTTGGTACCCTAAGCAGGGTGAGTGCTTTCACTCAATCCAAGCAAGTATTGCAAGACTGAAAACTGTTAAGGATCAGAAATACCAGTTGAGCATTCCAGACTGCATTTCCAAATTTGTGCAAACAGTGAAGGAAGTTGAAGTTAGCTTAACGTGCATTGCTTCGCAGTTGCAATTGGAACATGCTTTCCTTTTATTAAGTAAATCATCTTTGAGGTTTAATTGCCACGTTTGTATTTAAAGTTAAGTATAGCATGGTGAATGTGAAATCTCCCATGTATGTTCATCTACACCTCATTAAGTTTTGGTCTCAAACAAGATACAAGTGTGAAATTTATTTTGTTTTTCTGAAAAAAGAAAAAAATTGTGTAGGGAATAAAAAGAAAAAAAAATGTCTTTGGCTAAAAGTAATGTAAGCTCAGGTGGTGTTGGCTTACTGGATTATCAGCACAGGAGGATGATTGTATGGTGAAAGCACTGTATTAGGCTATGGAGGAGACTAAGCAGTCCTGTCTAGAAATTAGTTACGATTGTTTTGGTATTGTTGAGCTATTCTCATAGGTTCAGGTGGCCTCTCCAGTTGTAATAATGGCAATGTTAGCTGCTTTTGTGTTGATATTCATTTCAAGGTTGTTAAAGATGCCATATTAGGAACATGACTGAAGATTTCATCTTTTCCTCCTTGCGTCACTTGACAAAATTACTCATCTACTTCTAACATAACAGGCACTGTATTTCTTCCAAAACTTCCAAGGCTTTATGGCTCACTTTTTTGTTACAGCAACAAATCTTGCAAGAACAGACAAACTGAAATGGGAGGTCTAAGTTGTTCTTCTGAGAACATGCCCATCCTAGTTCTGGGTTTACTGTTTTATTTGCTCTGCGCAAAGAGAACAGGTCTGCTTGTTTGGCTTTCCACTGAGTAGTGTTATGTCTTGGTTTACAGATTGCATTTGTTGCATATTGGGAGGCTTCCCTGAGTCAGCTGCAGCTGTTAGTCATGCAATGGGCTGATGGATTAGTTTGAGTGCTAGAGGATGGGCATGGCCAGAAAGCTCATGTCTCCTGCTACTTGGAAATGCTGCTACTGTTTTGGAATGGTAAAAGACCATCTGATACCCATAGTTATTTGAAAGTGTGAGGAAATGAGAATGGACAAAATAATCATCTTGTGGCTGTTAAAGCTCTTGCAGGTTTCCCCATTACGAACGCCAAGTAGAGGTTTTTATTTTCCTGTGGATTGTTGTCCATGTGATTTGCATTTCTATGTTTTTAGAGTTACTTGCCACACTCTTCTGCTCCCTGATGCTTTACTAGTGAAAGAGAAAAATGTGGCTATATTTCTTTCAAATTCAGAGCTCATAACTTTTACATTTTTTTAGTGTACTGCACATTTGTATCTGAAGAAAGATGTAATATGGCTTCTTACTTGCTTTCAGGAAAAGTTTCTGTAAAAGCCTTTTTATTGATACTTTTCTTGTTTATTAAGGAAAAAAATGATTCTTTGGACTACTTGAAAGCTAGTAGTTTAAAAATTGAGTACCTGAGTGGTTGAGAGTTCAGGGACTTGTTTTTTTTAAAAGGATAAAGTTGTCAAGCACAGAGCTGTCTTCACTGGGAAATTTGTGCTGAGAATGTTTAGAAATAAGACATTGCAAGAACATGTGACCCCTAATAAAAAAAAAAATGTTGTGTAATTGGTTTGGTGTAATTCATTTTACACTGGTTTTTGTATGCCAGCTGTAAGCTATTTGATACAGTATAATCTGATTTTATTGAAGTATCAACATTTAAAGAAGCAGCATCGCACTTCATGCCTTTCTATTGTTAGCTTAATTTAAGCCAAAAGTCATAACCAGCTGCCTGTTAAGAGCAATTCTAATTACACAAACTTGCTCTGTTCATACTGGCTTTAGAACTGAGCAGTAATTCTTTTAGGCAATGTCTGTGCTCATATTCACGATAGAATAGCTTAGTAATATTGATGGTGTGAGTTGCATTGTTTTGTGTAAAGACAACTACGGAGGGAGGAAGGAAGAAAGAAAAACTTTCTGCTGTTATATGTAACTGCAGTTACAGTTCTTAATATAACTTAATAGTTTAGCAGTGGAATAGTTGTGTGAAGGCAGGAGCTCAGGGGCGGAAATAACATGGTGATTCACTTTTCCAAGCTACTTCTCTTTTAAATGACTTAAGTGGAGAAGGACAGAGTAATGTAATTAGAACACTTCTGTTGTTGCTAATGATAACTTTCTCATACTCAGGCTTATTTTTATACTGCATTTCATGCACCACAAAATGAACTTCAATTATAAGTAATGTTTTAAAACATTTTTAATGTTTTACCTTTTTAATTCTCCTTTAGACTGCAAGAACAAAAGGACACTTGTTTTCCTATTCTTACTTTGGCCAGAATACAAATCTGAGTAGGGAAATAACTACTGCATTTGTAGGCTGGCAGCTTTAATAAATCAGTTAAGAACTTGAGAGTTCATAATTCTTTTATTCAGTATGGAGATTTTTTTTACGCGCACTTTAATGCTTTGCCTCAAATACTGCCTTGAAGACTTGAGACAAAGTGCAGCAGTGTTCTGTTTATAGTAGCTACACAAAATACCTGTTTCCTCCATAAATCACTGAAAGTGATTAGAAGTATGCGTTTTTCAGCAGAAATAACAGCACACCATACTACACTCTCAGATTTCTTTTTTTGGAAGAAGACTAATGTCATACTATAAAAAAAAAAAAGGATTAGTTGTTATGATTGTTATTAAAATCGTTCAGGTGTTGCTTTAGAGTGGTGTATGCTTCCTGCTCCAGAGAAATTGCCACCACACTCCAACTTAAGTCACTGAAATAGCCCATAGCTATGCAAAGGTTTTCAAGTTTGATAAAGCAACTATTAATTGTGAAGGGTTACTAGCGGAACCAGTTCTCCATACTTTAGCAGAAGTACATGTTATCCCTTTAAACCAGGATAAAGGGAAACTGATGGTGGATTGGTTGTAGATCCCTTTGTTGAAGAAATTAAAGACATGCCTTGTTAATGAACGTGCACCTCTTCTCTCTCTCTGCTTCGTCCCTCAAATAAACTAATTGAACCTATCCAAATATGACTTCAGAACAGATCTACAGCTCGTAGTTCAGAGTAAGACTGTTATGAATGACGATGATAATTTAATCCATCTATATTTTGAAATACTGTAAACTCACCTTTTAGGCTATTATTCCTGAGGCTATTGGATTAGTTTTTCCCAGTTTTGAATTTTATAAATATAACCAACTTTGGTCTCTTGTTTATGTGTAAAATTATGCTACTTTTTTCAAAAGGAATAATGATGTCTAAAAATTATATCTGTTATGTGTAGGAGTTGCATAAAAGTATGGAGCAGAACTATTAAGAATATAGCAAAAGGGCAGATATTCATCCTATGTATCCACCTTGAAAATATCTCCCTCAGAAACCCCAAACCTTGCTCAATTACTGCATCTGACTGCAGTTGTTTTAATGTTCTCAGGCTTTATTGTCAGTGTATTGGCAGATGGGAAGGCACTAGAGCAAGGCACAGTGGTCCCTCTCTCTCTTTGTTACCCGGTGAGGTGATGTTTTTTGCATGGTTGTGCCTCTTGTGAATTGGAGCTAGGTTTGGGAGATGGGGCTGTCTCTCAGAAAAGTAGAGCTGGACTGTTGGTGGATGGTTTCTTTAGGGATCTTGCAGAGAGATTTCAATGTTTTGCATGGCTTTGTCTTAAAAATGAAGGTCTGTGGGAGATGTCACTTTGACCACACTACTCTGGAGATGTTCATGAACTGTTTTCTTCTGTGTTCTTCTGAGAGACTCTTCTTCATGTTGTAGTTATAATACACTTGCATAGTTTCTATCAGGTTTTTGATTCTTTCCTTTCTCATGAAAAAAAAAAGAAATTCAATTATTTCCCCCAAGAATTTGAGGAATAGCAATAAGTCTATTCAGTTTACTCGTAGTCTTTCTTCTCTTGTTGGTTCATCCAGGTAGTACTTTCTTCTGTTCCTCTTTCTTTAGCAGAAAGGAGCAGTAGGAAAGGAGGATCCCTCTTCCCTAGATTACAAATGTTCAGGCAGGGTACGTAATTTAGTTCTGGTGTCTAGTAGCAATGTGGGAGGACATCGGAACTGGTCATTTCAAAGGAATAGAAGGATGATGCCTCGCATTTGGGATTGCTTCTATAGCCTTACTTTAAATATGCTAATATAAATTTGATAATTGCCTATTGGTGTAAATGGAATTTCCCAGAACAGCATAAAATAAAGGAGACTTGGATTGTCAAACGGGCTATTTATTTCCACTGTTTTCCAGTTTTCTATATGCATTTTTTCTGTATTAATGACCCTGTTCTTTGCTAATAGATCAAGTTAAACATGATACTTTCTATTCTAGATGTTTGTGGTAAGTCTCTAACTCTTTTATGTCTTAGTTTCTTTGCTCCGTTGGAGAAGGTTTTCTTTGACAGCACATCAAATTTTATTGAAATTCTTGACATTAACTACTGTATTAAGAATGAAATATTGCATCCTACGGTTCTCTCTCTAGTTTAAATGACTATTTTCTTTTGTCTGGGAATTTTACAGACATAAGCTGCAGTTGGAAGCTTGCTGCTGTGTATTGGAAGACAACTCAGTATCATTCTTTGCGTATGCTTTCAAACTACTTTGGCTGAAGATGGTGAAGTGATTCTTCAAGTATGATATGTCAGTGTCTTGACGAGGAATGATTTCAACTGAGGCAGTGCTGTTAAAATATGTTGACTGTTCAAGATGGTTTAGAATATCTGTATGGAGTCAGTTCTCATTATGATCCTGCTTAGCAGCAGTTGATAGCCTATTTTCTTTCTTTGAAATGGGTGATCTAGCCAGAAAGGGATGTTCTTCAGTCTTACGGGGCTTTGTTGATCTAAAATCAGCAGTAATAATTGGGTACTTTGCATTAGCAAATGTGTGCTCTGAAATCACTTGAGAGTGCTTCTAAAGTAAAACAGCATATTGCACAGTGGAGGTAGCAAAGTAACCAGGCACTCTAATTTGCTTGGAGTACTACTTCTCCACTTGCTTTTGTGGTTGAATTTGGGGAGTAGATTGACTAGAGCTATCTCGGTGATCAGATTGGGCTGTGGCTTTGCTACTGCCTTGCTGATTGCATTTGATTACAACCACCAAGGCTGGTACTGAGTCTGGTTGATGTGGGTGCGCTGTTTTGCATAGCTCAGATTATAGTGCACCCAGTGGTGGTTGTGCTGTTAAGCTCCTGATGCAATAAGGAACCCCAGATTGAAACTCAAGTGACATCATTCAGTATGTGGAGATAAGAAGGTCAATTTTTCTGAATATTGATTTTTTTTTTTCCCTCAGTATTATGGAAAACATGATTAGGGCCAGTAGCTTTAAGGTAAAGCACTCATGGAAATAACATCAAAATGACTGTAAGCATCACTTACAAATGGGAAGACTCTGCCTATGCACATGCCAACCCACAAACTTTGTGAATCAAACCAAGTCGTGCACTCAATGCAGTCCCATTCCTACTTAGAAACATAATGGAATGGATGTGGTTGGCAGCATGTGACTTGGAGGAAAAAGCACAACTAACAAAAATTGGGCTTTCTTGCTAAATACCTAGTTCCATAAATATTCCTTTCCTGGTATAGTAATTCCCGAACACTGGAAGCTCTGTTTGCAGTAAGTGGAAGTCAGTAGCTTCAATAATAGAATTTATATTCATAGTATAGTTTTTAACCACTTCATAGAGATTGTGTAATATTCTTTGTTGATACTACTAAGAAAAGTTTAAAACTGTGCTATCCTTACAGGCTGCAAACTCTTGAACACTTCAATCACAGTTCTGATTGCCATTCTCACTGACATCTGCTATAACGAAAATAAAAGGAAGGTAAACATGGAAGATGTGATACAGTATCATGGTGCAGGACAACTTGAATCTGCATTGTGTGCTATTAGCTGGCAGTAAATCAGCTGTGCCGTGTTAGAGCCAGAAACCAGTAGCTTTCACACTTGCTGCCTGTTTCCCACTCATTGTGAAGCCCTGCCCTGTCACTTGATAGACCTGGAAAGGAAACAGAGAGGAAGCAAATGCCACTGCTAGTTCAAAATGTTCCAGTGTGTTTGGAAAGTTTGAGCAACAGCCTGGGTGAGAAGAACAGGACCTTATTGACAGGGTTCAATCCTAGTCAAGTCTGTTTCACGTCAACTTTTTAAGTAGTCGCAGCCTGTCTTTTTTCATCTCCTTTCTGCTCAAGGTCTCCTACTTTCATCTCCATTTTATGTATTTTGTTTTATTTACTTGGATATGTAACCATGGGGTTTTGTGGAGTTTTCTGATCCACCTCTGCTAAATCCTAAGGGAATTACTATTGAGAGAGACAACTGTTAAAAACTTCTGATTCTGCTTCCGTATTTCTCCAGTGTTTCCATTACATACTGTTAGTTTCTCCCTTCAGTGGGATTTTGCTATGTGTGATGTACAGAAGCGCATACTATTTCCTTGATTCCGTGGCAAACATGGCTTGTCACGTTCTGTTGTCTGACTGTTACAGTTTTGGGCACTGAAAAGTGATAAGTGCGTGCATGTTGTACACATAATAGGCAAAATATATGTAAGCTGAGTAATGATGTCAAGCTCTTCTAGACTATAGAAGATGACAAAACATTTGCACTGTAATGACATTAGTTTTTTTTATACTGGGAATTTAAACACATGATAGTACCATACCATTATGCATAAATTTAGGTGTGATTTTGCCATCAGTCTGGTGAGCACTCTTCACTGGCCGTTATGCTGCTTTAGGGCCTCCTGGTGCACCTCAGTTTTCTTATTTCACTGTTGTTCCCATTAGGCTGTCTTGAGATGTGAGAGGTTGGTTTAATCTAAGGTGTGAGAGGAGGTTCTCTGGAAACATGGCTTAAAACAGGGGGCTGAAGAGATGTTCAATTTCATACTTCGGTGTCTCTGGCCAGGATCATGTCAAAGCAAATGCACATAATATAGCTTAAGCATTTGAGCCAAGGTGTTGTTCCATGTTCTTGTGGTATTTGTGAAGTAAGTCAGTTGACTCTGGAATGCTCTTGCATTATTATTCACTGTGTTGGTTAGCACTCATTCCAGTTGGGTGAGCTTTGTTGGACTTGCAGTGTTACTGCAAGTTTATAAGGATAATGACTTACTGTATTTGGTAATCCTGGCAATGGTGATGTTAGGAAAAGCATTTTATTTCAGGAAAGCACACACCAGCTTATGTTTTGAAGTATTTGGTAGTTTAATAATTTGAACTTGACAAGGATTAAAAGGAAGAAGAGGGGAACTTTCTCAACCCTCAATGATATACAAACTGCAAGTATGGCTTGTATTCTGTATTATAAATATAGAATGTGCTAGGGATGTTTTTGAAAAAACTCAACCAACAAATGGAATTATTACTGCCTTTAGATTGATTGTGGGAGGAATGAGTGCAACAGAGATTCAAGTAAGACATGGTGCTAACAGAAGCCTATCAGTTCTGTTAGTGTGCTAAGCTTGCACCAGTTTTTTTAGAATGTTTTTCCTTCCCTATCTCCAAAATAGTTCAAATTCAATAACTGCGGTTGAGATATTTTGGAAAGATGTCCCCAGACACTTTTGAATTTCTTCCCAAGTTCCATTATAGAGACAGAAGTTCTGAACCAGCATTTGTAAGCAAGTTATCTTAAAATATACTGTGTCTTAGTCTAAAATTAACTAAAAAGCATCCATAGTATTTTAGGTCAGTGCATAAATCTGGAGAAGTCGAAGCATATGCTTGCTGCCCAGTCAACTCATTGCAAAATCTTTTTTTCCTTTTTTGGGACCATAACCAGTCCAAATCTCCCAGGCCCATTCACTGTGTTTCTAACATTTTCCTATATCTTACTCTTCCCAGGATGGATCGTACTTGGCTGAGTTCCTGCTGGAAAAAGGCTATGAGGTGAGTGACTCAGTGACTGACTGCAGGCTGATGGAATCACTTAGATGGTGCAGCTCTAGCTTCCTTTGCTTCTGTCCTTCTCTGTGTGTTTTCCACTCGACCTTAGATAACAAATCAAAACTCCAGAGAGGAATGTGCAACATGGCCTGTAATCATGCCAGCTTATTGTACTATTTATCGTCGAATGTCCACTGGTGGATTCCCTCTTCTCCTTGGGGTGTATCTGCTTAGCATGCTTCCCGCCAGCTCAGATAAGCAGCAACCTGTGCAAGCCAAAACTGTAAGGAATTAGGGAATAATTTATGATGCAATGTACCACGGAAAAGAATGAGGGTCTTTTATTGTTTTTTTTTCTTTCCTCTTGTTGGTAATGGCCCTCTTCAGCAGTTGTACTTCAATGAAACCTTGTATTTTCCTTCCCATGTTTTTAAACAAACAAAAAAAAGCCCCTCAGTCTTTCTGTTGTGTTACTTTTCACCTGCTTCCCTTGGATTGTTTTTACTTATTATATAGTTTTATTTCTCTTTTTAATGTAAGTGAAGACAGATCCCTTTCTGCTGCATAACTTTGGCAAAAGTACCATTTTTTTAATGTGGACCATCAATATAACAATCACATTATTGTGGAATTTATCTGATGGTTCACCATATTAGTCTTGAGAGATGCTTTCAGGTGTGATAGTGGAAGATAAAGGAAATGAATGATCAAATAAGTCTCTCCACAATGCATTTCCTGTCTCAGTAGCAGCTAATTCTCATTCTGTAATACTAGTTTATTACTTCTGCTAGAACATTGTTTGATAGCTTGATAAAGTCTCTTCTCAGCAGGTTTGCACGCTGCATGCTTTTGCACGTGGTTAGTCTTTTTTTCTCACTGCGTTCTTTATCCTGTGCTGTTGATTGACCCGCTTACTGGTGTGGTTTTTCAGTGTTGTGAACTTATGAATTTTATGATTTCTCCATTCCATTTGGGGAAAGAGAGTTATTGTGGTTGCTTCTGCTTTCTCACAGGTAAAAGCATGTGTTTTCCTAATCCACAGTGAAATTGGGAACTGCTAGCTGCAACTAAAATGAAATATTATGCATCCCATGTGGAAATGCATGGGCCCTTTCTATTTCAGAAAGATTGTGCAGGGTTCTTTCTGTTCCTCAAATGACCATTTATTTGGAGTTCTTTACTGTGTTCTTAGCTAGGGACCTCTGTTCCTGAATAATTGAGCACTAGAGTGAAAGTGATAACAAGGTCATTTGTTTTAATGTTATTTTAATTGTGATCTACCTGAAGATCAAGCCATATTGTGAAAAACACAGATCATTCACTCTTAACTAGATCAACCAGTTTGCACGTTTTAGCTTGTCACAAAGTTTTTCACCTGTCCCATGCACACAAAGGCATCTTTCATCATTTTTTATAGTAATATTGTTATCTGTGGTTTAAGCATTTGGCACACTTTCTTTCTTTTGTGTGTACCAGAAAAAGGAGTGAAAGACTTCATTTATAAAGGAAACAAAACCACCTGAAAAACCTGGAGTTATGCTTTTTTTTTTTTTTCTCATTACTGGGTACCTGAGGCTCTCTGTTTCTGGAAATATTTTGAAGTCATGGTGATGGCACATAGCATGTCTCATTGGCCAAATGTTGGTATCACAGCCATTTAGATGACACAGAACTCTTGCAAGCATGATCTCTCACCTGTGAGCTGACAGGGCTTGACTTACTGGTCAATTTTTTTGCGTGGACTTCAATTTCAAGATGATTTAAGTCATATAATTCAGAGATCAGATGTCTCTCATTGGGACTTCAGGCCAAAATGTCTAATTTTGCTAGAACCATTGTGGTACTTGTTAGATTCCTTTGCAGTTTTAAAGAGTAAAATTATTCTGAAGTCTTATCTTCCTCATCAGGGCAGCTGTTCATTTATATAGCCATAATATTATCACATCTTTTGCATTTTTGGAGCTGCCATTTTTTTTGAAAGTATTTCTCTACATACTTGTATGCTCCTAGAAACTATCCACACATTATGTAAATTACTTTGAAAGGGATTTTAACTACATTCCTTTAAACTTGCATTTATATGTTCATTGTTTAGGGAACAATTTTTCTTTTGTATGGATGTATCTAATTTCCCCGTTGATCTTCAAAATGCAGGTAAATTTGCTCACTTACGGAAAGCTCAACATTCGGATGCTAGATTGAGGTATATTGTAAACCTGCTGGGTAGCTAGATGATAGAGAGTTTATGCAAGAAAGGTTTGTGCAAGTTGTATGGATGAAGCTCTTCAGCAGCAGTTACAGACCTTACCGCCAAAATGTTGTTCATAAAGCTGGTCTCGTTCTGAGGTTGTATTAGGTTCCAGACATACGATGGAATAAAATGTGTGCTGTGTGAAAATAAAAAAGTTTGCTGTGTAAATAACTGTAGTTTCTGCTGTCTGTGTAGCAAAACAAAAGCCTACCATCTTCTGGCGTTTTCTCACAACTTAAGTTAGTGTGAATGAGAGTGAAATGGTGGCCCAGCTTAATGAGGTGTTGGATGCATCAATTGTAAGTAATCACTTTCAGAAATAGAGTACAGTGAGAAAGGGAGGGCAGTCAAGATGCTGGAGCTTGATTTCACTTGTGCTCAGTTCCTGCAGCTGGTAACCTAGGCTAAGATGAATTTTGGCAGCAGGCACGGGGCTATCTTACATCAGGAGGAAACAGAATCTGTGTTAGAACAATTTCTCTAATGTATTAGACACAAACAGGCCTTTCTTTTAACATTAGTCAGAGCTGCTGCTTTTTCACCAACTTATTTATCGTGGCTGGTTAAAGGAAATTCCCAACCTGTGTTTCAGTCTTAGACTTGCCTGTGTGTCTTGTAACCCATCTGAGAACATTGACTCACAAGGTGCAAAAAATAGGACTCACTGTTCAGTCTGTTCTTCCAGGACACCAGAAAGTGAATAACAGCTTTTTTGTAAAGCATCTTCAGGCCTTGCTACTGCTGTTCTTTCTTCTGCCCACCTCTTTCCTTTCCCTGGTGCTGGCTCTTGCTGCTGCTTTTTCCATGCTCATCACCTTTGGCATCAGAAAAGCTTCTCTGTAACTTAGTAGCAGTGATCATCTTGCCATCCACTTATTGCTTCTCCAACTCCACTAATGTTGGTGGATTTCACTCACTAGGGCATATGATGATCTAGGTAAATTTAGTGTTTTCTGCATTGCGTGTGATGCTTGGGCTGGCAGGGTTGTCAACAAGGGAGAAGGTGAAAACACTCGAGGCTACTCAATTGACAACATCAGAGCACATCACAAAGTATTTTGTTAGAATTTGAATAATTCAATTAAATAATTTAAATAATTTTAAAATGGAATGGAGATACTGATGGGAGTAGGTGCATGTATCTGAAAAGACGGAGAGTGGTTCTCCTTTGTCTTCAACATCAGTGGTTTTGTAATGCTTTAAAGTATTTTAATTTTAATCCTTTCTGTCTGGTTTACTATTTCCTTATGTATTTTTCAATGCTTAATCTGCAGGTGCATGGAATTGTTCGTCGATCTAGTTCTTTTAACACAGGCCGGATTGAACATCTCTATAAGAACTCACAGGCTCACATTGAAGGAAGTAAGACCTTATTTTTGTATTTCATGCTTTTTAAGTCTCCTTGTTTGGTGGAGAAAGATTCTTGAGAGCAGGAGAGGAATCTCAGTTTCCTCTGACTTAAAAATAACTATTAGCTAATGCAATTCATCTGTACTCGACTTAGCATTAGTTAATTAAAAAACAATTCTATTCCAAAACTTAATAGCTAAGCTTTCCTTTTCTGTTAGCTGCTCACAGAAAATCAATTATTTTTCTGTGATCTGAGTGTGAAAAAGTGCAGGTAATCTTTTTAACAACAGGGGAAAGAGGAGGGCACAGGAAGGTACTTTCTATTATTCGTAAACACTGACATAGTTCTTAAGTCATAGTAATTACAAATTGACTGGCCTTCCAAACATAGTGTGATCTGCACTGTCAATGGTGACATTCTGCATTCTGTTTCTTTTTCCTCATCGGCTTCTTAGTGCCTGATGGAGGTGAAGATATGGGGACAGCTTATATGATGCTATAAGTAAAACATAGTAAGAAAAAGAGATGCTAACTCTTCATTTAATGGGAAGTAGTAGTGTTGGCTGGTTCCAGCTCAGCAGATGTTTAGAGGACTGAATGTTTGAATGAACATGTAGTTCTTTACATTGTGTGTTTTTTTAAAGTTGTGCAGACTGAAACAGCCTTGAAGAAAGCTTTTGTTTAAGGTGTTACCTCTAAATATTTCCATGTTGTCAACAAATTTTGTCTTCTGGAGTGTTTCCCGCCATAATGAAGCAGAGTCTAACTTTACTGACCTGTAACATGTAATGCAGCTTTTAGATTTGACTTAATTTGCTTGTCTTTTAAAATACATATTTTTATACAATGTCAGTGTATTTTCTGTGACTAGTTTCTACTTTACATTGATATTTAAAATTACCTTCTTTAAGAATACTCAACCCTATGGTTCCAACAAGAACAACGTAAGAACTGTGTCCCATGTTTTACATTTGACTTACAATGTAAAAGCAGGCAAAAAAGATCAAAAAGGGGTCCATATATTTTGAGGACAAGGTATGAGTATGAAAAGCAAGTTGAGAAAATAACATATATCACAGTTATGTATACAAGCATTTGAGGATGGGAAAAGGGAAAAAGAAAGCAGACCTTAAATATTTCACCCACTTATCTCATTTTCCTTCTACTGAGGAATGTAGCCATATGAATTGAAGAAGGAAGAATTGCATTTGGAATCTCAGGAAAGGCTGCTCCATGGCAACTGGTTTGAAACAATGAGTTTCCAGGCAGTACTAGTGGAAGCAAAGAAGCAGTAGTGATTGGTGTGAACAGGCTAAATTTCTTTTTGCCCTGTATTCTTCCCATGAACTGAAAAAAATGTTATTAGCAGTGTGGTGTTCTTAAAAATAAGATAAAATGTGTTTTATTAGAGTGAATTTACCTTTTTGATAAGGACTTAACAGGTTAGAGTTTGAAACCAGTGAGAAGTCAATATGCCATTGCAATCTACTGTATTATTTTGATGGAAACTAGACTCTTGTACTTGCCTACCTTTTTACATGCAAATTAGAAACAAATCAGGAAAGGGTGAATAACATGCATGACTGATATTTCTGTGTTTGAGATTTGTCTAATATCATGAAACATGTTTCATTGTTAGTTACAGTTTTCACTGAAATTGACTTTTCAGTGACTCTAGTGGTAATAAATGCATGGAGTTGTACTGTAATGTTGCCTAAAAACTCATCTTGTAGGAGGCCTAGGTATTTTTAACCTTTTCTTCGCTAGCTGTGTAATGAAATTATTTTATATGAGTGCTTAAGTTTTTAAAAAGACCTGCAATAGAAAGATTGGAAGCCCAAACTAAAATAATGCTCTTTTGTTTGGTGTGTGGCTGAAATTCAATATGTGACATTGGTCAAATTTATATATCTTGGGTTAATGAAGTGTAAACTATTGAAAAATCACCATAAATGTTGCTAGGTAAATCTCATTATTCAAAGGTAACTAAAATAGTTTCTTGTGGTTTTTTTTGTAGGGAGATAATTATGTATCTAAAGAGTTAAAAACATGCAATGTCTGTCTTAGCTAGTGTTCTCCCTTTTTTCCAATTACCGTTTTTTGAACTTAATGCCTGGGATAGTGTCTGGACAAAGAATGCTGTATTGGGATTAAAATATATTAACTATGTGTTCTTAAACTCTGAAGACATGAAGCTGCACTATGGTGACCTCACGGACAGCACCTGCCTGGTGAAGATCATTAATGAAGTCAAACCCAATGAGATATACAACCTGGGAGCTCAGAGCCATGTCAAGGTGAGCAAGAATAATGAATGTGCAGTGGTGGTGATATTGATTTGGTTATTTTAACTTGCCACATATATAACCGTTTTAATAAGTGCTGCCTTTGGGTAAATTCTAGGTAATTGTGCTTGCTGTGGTGCTGAATTATTGTGTGAGCTTAGATACTGACTACATAACCAGATATTGGAATTGGTGAGATTAAATTCGGATTATCAGCAAGATCCCTAGGTTTAGAAATTATTTTTTTCTACTATTTGCAAAATTTTCTCTGTGCAGCATACTGCAGATAAACTCTATGGAGAAATTATATGGTACTGTTAGATCAGACAATGATTAGAACCACATTTGTGTTAAAATTCATGTATTTGTCATTTACAGAAAGGCTTCACATATATGAATTTTCATGCGGGTGGTATTTTTGACTGACCAGTAAACAGCATTGCTACAACTTACAGTTTTACTGCTTGCTTTTTGGTTGGAAATTCGAGTTACAGAAACGGAAACTGAAAAGACTTTACCTTGGCAAAAAATTGCGGTGTCATATTGTGCAATAGAAGAGATAACTTTAATTTGCATTATATATATGTTAAGCTATCTTGTTTTGTGTTCAGCTCAGTTCACTGACAGGTGAAGTTTGTTTACTTGCCAAAACCTCATTCAGACTCCCTGCCATGATTACAAAGACAAACTGATGGGCCAAGTAACAAATTGTTAGCGTTATGCCCTTTCCTTAATGTGTGCAATATGAAAGTATTTCTCAGCAGTAATATTTCCTAGTTTCTCTTGAGGTTAGAACTTAGGAAGCATTTAAGCTTAATGAAAACCAGTTTGGCCTTTGGTTTTGTAGATTGGCCTTCCTACAAAAAGCAATATGTTGCTTGTATCTGTCCACAATCCCATGAGGAAATCATGGTGAAAGACTCCAGCTACTGATAAGGCAGACAGGAGAATATAAAAATGAAATAGGAATAATCTTTTCAATTGCTAGCATGATTGAGTTAGCCTGTTTGTTCTGTGCTATGCATGAGTCTGGTTAGGGTTTTTAGATCAGGCTTGTTCCTGTAGTGCTGTAGCTATGATTCCAGGGACAGCTCTGGTCTGGAAGGCAGTTTAGCTGCTGCTGCTTTGTAGGGTTAAACCAACAAATAGTTCTAGGTATTCGCAGACCAAGTTTGGGTGTTTCAGTGCTTCACCTCTTAAACCATTTCACTGGTTAACAATCTTCATGCATTTGGTTCCAGTCCCCTAAGGACTGGGTCTAGAGCCATGCTAACTATCTCCATGTACTTACTGCATTTGCCAGCAGCTCAAGTCCACAGCACTGAGAGATAGTAAAGGGATGATGGTGATGGTGAGGCTGCAGTAGATTCTTAGATAATACTGTCATGGGCTCTGGGGAAGGTTGTCCCTTAAGTATTGAATAAAGTTAATGCAGTGAGCCTATGCTGAGCTGGTGCTGACTCTTAGCTTTTGGAGACATGAAGTGCCATAGACCACAGTGAGGAAACATGGGAATGGCTTCTTCAGCAGCTAGCCTGAATGACCAGATCAATGCTTAAGCAATGTTAAGTAGTCCTACGGCATCTAGGTGAAGTCTGGCTGGGGGCTTCTTTCGAAGGTGCGTATTGTGTTTCTTAATATCTCCAAGTATACTTCTGTTGTTGCAACTGGGAAAATAACCAAAGTATCCCTGGCCTGATTAAAGTGACTGGTGGATTTCACTAGGGTATTGATATGACTTAAAAATCATGGAATTGATTTGGTTGGAAAAGACTAAGATTCTAAGATCGTCAAGTCCAGCTGTCAACCCATCACCACCATGCCCACTAAACCATGTCCTTAAGTGCCACACCTACATGTTTCTAGACAGTATTGACAGTATTTACCATTTGAACAATAGCCAGTGTTAGAAGAGAGGGATTAGAACTTGGCTGCTTGTTAGGAGTGGAGGTCTTTCCAAGAGAGCTGAACACTTCTTGCCATTATACTTTGCTGATGTAAATGCACCGCTTCTGCTTGTGTGCATCATGTTTGGAGAAGGAATTAAAAAAGTCTTCTAATCTTAGCTTACTTCACATTCTGGTCACTTTGAACAAATGACGTCTTCAGTATTTTTTGGTGGTGTTTATGTTGGCATGTGTTTATGTAGAATAAAGGTTTTTTTTAAATCGCTCTCGCTTCCAGTTAGTTTTATGTGAGCCATGCTGAAATGAAGGAAAACAAAATAATAGGAAGTTGGTCTGGTTTCCTACAGGAAACCAATGAAGATGAAATTGGTTCTTGGAACGAACCCACGGTAGTCTGGGAAATACTGTCAGAGAAGACTTTTTTTTCTGAATCATAAATAGTGAAAATTATGACTCATGAAATAGGTCACTGGGAGGCTGTTCTAATCTTCTACATGGGAGAAAGTGAGAGAAGGCTGAAACTTAGTCATTAAAAACAGTAAACTTAACAGAATGATATCATCAGTAGGAACAAATTATCCAGTGTGCGTTCCTGTCTGTTTTGAGGAGAAATAGGGATTAGCTACCCATACTGTAACTTGTGTACTGGGTGTTTGGACAACAGTGGCACATTCACTTCATAGCTACTTCAGCCTTACGTTCTCTATCTGCTTTTCATATGTCTTTCTGCTCTGGCTCTCAGTGCTCTGGGGATACACTGTGCTGATCATGGCTTGTTTTCATATAAGTTTAATGTGAGTAATTGTCAGTACATTGATTCTAAATAATAATGTTGTGTATGGGTAGTCTGCAGATGACTAAGTCTAATTTCTTAGCAAAACTCTACTTGTACCCCTCTCAGTCAAAAGCCTTAAAAGACAGTTACTGAAATGCTTTTTTGTCTAAATGTCCCTTTTTGCATAGAATTTCAGTACATGCACCCATAGATAGATGTGAACTTGTAACTGTTTTTTTCCTTAGAGTCAATAGAAGGAAGAAATACTTGTCTACGCTACTGCGCTACTGTAAGATTTTTTTTTTTAGTTATGTTACATTGGTGAAGTTTGTAAATAAGACAAACCTGAAGCAAAAAAAGACATTGGAATGTTAGAAAAAGGTTTTACTTCCAGTGCTTGAAACTTGCCATACTGAGCAGCTAACTACAGAACTTTGAAAATCTGCTCCAGCTTTGACTATTGTTATTGTAGTAGATGTGTATTAAATACTATAATCAAATTGAGCTGTAGTGCAGATAACCACAACTATTCAGTTCATTTCTTTAAATTGTGTGAAGTCTGAGGGATTAACATGCTAGATTTTGCCTTTTTACTGTTGGCATTTGCTACCAGAAATTTTGTAGCAAGTGTTTTATGATATACAAAAATGAGTTTATTTCTATGTGATGTTGAAAGGTAAGATCTTACCTGCATGTAAATATGTTTAGAAAGTCAGTATATGCTGTGTTTACCTGACAAAATGTCTGCAAGTTTTTTCATTAGTTTACTTTCTATTTATTCCTTGCATGTATTGGTGTCTGCAGAATTTCAACTAATAATGGTAGAATTTGCTTCTTAGAGGTGAGATTTGAGAATCCTGGGACTTCTTATCCCTCACTTGAGTGAAGGTCTTTTTACACTTAATTGTTTGTCAGCTTTATCTCTAGGTCCTGTTTTTTCCCTTATATATTTTTGGTACTATGGAGAGGATGTTAGGATACTAAAGGCCTCTTTATATCTCTTTTGCCACAGAATAGAGATCCTATGAAGGGCTTTACCATCTGGCATTGTCAACTACTCCTCCCAGTTTTATGTCTTGTGTAGACCTACTGAGGATGTGGTCTGTTCCATTATCAAGGCCATTAGTAAAGATGTTAATCAGTATTTGCCTGAGTATTAACATCTGGTGTATTCAGCTAGTGACTGGCCTTTAACTGGACTTGATGCCTTTGGCAGCAGCACTGAGCCTGGCTCTTCAGCCAGTTGTCAGTCCACCTTACTGTTCACTTATCTAGCCCGATCTTCCATCATCCACAGACCTAATCACCTCATAGCTATGAGATTTGGCATGATTTCATCTTCATAATTCTGACTTTTGATCACTTTCTTGTCTTTCATATGTTTGAAAATCATTTCCAAGTTGTCAGGTCCCAAGAACTTGTGTGTGTACCCAGTTTGTTTAAATAATCTCCCTATTTTCCTCTACCACAGGTAAGCCTTGTTCTCTAGACCTTCCCATGTATCTCAGGGCCTGTGATTCCTTAACATCATCTTTACCAGTAAAGACAGAGGTGAATAGTCCTTGCTTTCAACACTTGTATGTTTGCTTTTTTATGCTGTAGTTATGATCTCGTTATTTAACATGTTGGGCCTTTTGCCATCTTTTTGTGATCTCATGCTTTTTAGGATGAATTATCTTTGAGAACAGAGGAGATTGAATATCACCCAGCTCTTGTGGACCTCTGTTCTCTCCAGGTCTGATTCCAGTGGTACCCTACCAAGCAGATCCCCAAACAGTCCAAGTCCGTTCTTTCTCTTCAAGTATATGGTTTTCATCCTGTTTTTTGTTATGCTCCTGCCTCTCAGTATCCTGAACATTACAGTCTCATGGGCACTGCAGTGAAGGCTGCTCTGACGCTTTTTCCATGTCTCTAGAAATCAGATTTTTTTCTTCTTGTCCATTTGGGCACCTGTCATATCATCCATGCACTCCTGAGACCTCCTGTGTTGTTTGTACCGTTTTGTTGTTCCTACAGCAGATATTTCTGTGGTGGAATGGAAGGCAGTGGAAGTCCCCCATGAGGATCAGATCCTATGAACCTTTCCAGTTCTTCTGGTTAACTGGAAAAATTCTTTATTTGCTACTACATACAAAGCCTGCTTGCATCCCTGGGCTGTTCCTGGCCTAAGGAGTAAAAAACCTTATGGGAGACAGGGTTTCACATTTCTCATGTTTTTTGTGGGTTGCATTTTCCTTCAGCTGTATTGGTGCTTTAGGACAACTGCTGGGAGATAGTTTTCCTCATAAAGCATTACCATGTTTGGGATACAGCCTGGAGTCTAGTATCCTCCTGTTTGGGAAACAGGTGTGTCAAGTATTTTGAAGTAGTGCTGAGTCTCTCCTGTAGGTTTTATCAGTGATATATAGGGGAAGTCCACTTTCATCATCCACTTTCTATTTGTGTAACTAGTATGGTTGAAAATAATTTGAGGACAGTTAGGATAGGATGATTGCCCTGAGGCGGCCTCATGAAGGGAGCTACTTCCACTATATGTGTCAAGTGAGTACTTAGCTTTGAGGAAGGTCAAAGCATGAACTTAAATACCTTAATCCAGATATTAGTCAAAACTGAGAACTAAAGCCTCTTGATTGAGTTCTGCTTGATACTTTGGGGATCTGGAGCCAGGCTGGGGGATGTGCTCTCCACAGAGAACAACTCTGCCACAATCCTGATTTTGGGAGTCCTTAAACTTGGTTTGGTTTAACTTCTAGCCATCTCAGCAACTGTAGTGAACTAACTTCTAGTAATTGTTGATATTACTTACGTGGTGGCTGGGGATGTGCTTTAGTATTATAGTACACGTTAAACAGAAGTGATCCCTACTAGCTTGTAGGGTAGATTTTGTCACATGTAAATAGCAATCAGTAATCCTAACAATGGTACTTATGTGCTTGTATGTGATCTGTAAATTTAAGCAGATCGGTTCCAGTCCTGCAATGCTTATTCCTGTCAAAATTTTTTATTTGATGCTGTTTCACCTGTATGAAATAGATAATTCAATGAATTTTTCCCCAGTATTACATTAGTAACAAAACTTAAATTGTGCATTACAACTTGGATAATAAATGTTCTATGTACTGTACCTCGTGGTCCTTATTACTCAGGTTACATTGTTACACAGTTGTATTGGTTGTGCTGTGAATGTCACAAAAGCTCATGGCTGCTTGGAAAACTAAGGATTTCTTATTTTGCATTTTATAAAAAAGGAAATTTCAGTGTAACAGGATCTAGTCTGGCCAGTTGAAAAGAATAGTAGTGGCATACTTTTGTACTCATTCATAGGCAAATATAAGCCTGAAGTACCTTAATTTTATGGAGTTGAAGATTTATGAAGTTATGCTTAATAGGATATTTTACGGTCTCAAGATGATATACAGTTTCTTCTAATTTAGCACGTATAGTAGTTCATCCTATTGGCCAAAAAGTGAGGTTCCAAAGCTGATTTGTGCTATAATCAGACTACTGTTATGGGGCTTTCTTCTGCAGAATACCTCTGCTTAGCAGAGGATCTTTGTACAGGCCTCTAGTACCATGTGTTGAGGTGTGCTTGGGTACCTGTCTGCCTCTTGGCATGCCCAGAATATGATCCTATAAAGTGCTGAACAGTCTTAATGTAGCTCAGCACACCCTATAGCTACAAACTTCAGGATGCTGGAATTACTTGGGTGCTTTCTTGTGTTTTGTCCAAAATGCTTTGTCCTTGTGGGATGAAGTTGTAGTGCACCAGAGGGCAGAATAGGCCTCCAGAGTGCTTCTTTGTAATGCTTACATGTGGTGCTGTTCTGTATGTAGCTTACAATCTCCAAACTATCTAACTTATTTTAATCAGATTTTAGGCAGTTATACACTTGAATTATTCTGTATTTTGTAATGTTACCTGTTCAAATGAATTAGGAAGAAAGGCAATTCCAGTAATAGCTAGCAATTGCCAGTTTGTATGTTTGTTCATCTGACCCACTAAATATTTATGGCACTTTACCACTCTTTGTAATTGTGGCCAGTTACTGTCAGACTACACTCTAAACCAAAATGTTTTCTAACTTAGTGCAGCTATTAATTTTGTTTAATAGGTTAACTTTAATAGCTAAATAGCTGTATTATGTCTGTGAATACATACAAAGAACAATGAAATAGCAATGTTACTAGGATGTATTAGTTATTAGCAAATCCAAGCATTAACAAATTGCTCTCCAGACCAAGTGCTGTTTATGTCAATACCAGTGAGAAAATTAAGCCATTATGTTTATGGATATGTGTTTACTCCACAAATGGTTGCATGCAGCAGCAGTTATGTAGGCATTACCTCTGTGCTGTTCTATTCTACCTCTCCCATTTTCTCCTTAACTGTCCCACTCCCTCAACAGCAGATTTCTCCCTGCCCATCCTCTGACGTAGGGAATTATTTTTTTTCTTCTATGAGAGGGAACACAAGAGTTTATATGCTTTTTGGCTTTTTTAGAGACCCTTGTTTATAGTGTCCATAGTAACTTGCTAGATTTTTCCATTATTTGTCTTTCCCTTTGCTTTTCTTAAGGAACATTTCCAAGGTAAGTACATTACTACCGTTAAGAAATATATATGTTTATCAGGAAAGCAACCATGTTGGGGTGGGGGGTGGGGAATTATTTCAGTATTTAATCAAATGCTGAGAGGACCAGACTGAACTCTGAAACAGAACTTTTTTATATGGTTTGGTAATTAAATAACTAAAGGTTATATTACTTTTTTGTTTCTTTGTGGGGATCTCTTGCATAATATCTTTTGGATAAGGAGCGCTATTTAAGCTGTTGTTCCTGTGCTGTGCAGTTGCATGCAAAGTAAGCTGAATGCAGTGATGAATGAAATGGTGTTTACCTTAGTGACCTTGATGATGGATGAAGTACCACCTCTTTCATCTCATGCTTTGTGTGTGGTTTCTGCTTTAAGGCTCCATAGTTTTACTTCCTGTTGTTGTTCTGAATTTTAAATCTGGTGTAGTGAAAGGTTGCAGCAGAACCTGTGTTCATTCAGTGCTGTGGCCTGTTAGATAGTTGTTGAAATTAAGCTCTCAATTAGAATCATAATCATAGAATTATAGGGGTTGGAAGGGACCTCAAGAGATCATCGAGTCCAACCCCAGCTCTTTTGTTACAGAATTAAAACAAACAAACAAACAAGCAAACCACGTTTTACAACAAACCTCAGAATTGGAATCTGGTTTGAAGTTATAAATGCAAGAAGGTTATTGAACTGGATTTCCTGTGGAGAAGAGTTCTTACTGAAGAAAATTTTATTTAATAAGCTCATCTCTACCTCAGTTGTAGCAATTTTCAAGTGCAAAAGTGATTACAGAAATGGCTTTTCAATCTAAGGATGAGCAGGGAGAAGTGACGGAGAGGTCCTTGATAATTTTCCTTCTAACAGCTGATGCAGGGGAAGAGAAAGCTGGTGGAAAGGGAAGGTGGACACTTGTGGCATTCGTGCTGTTGTATTCTTTCCGTCAAATAGATGGCAGCAGAGTGTCATATACAATGGAGCAGCTCTTGAGTAACAGCAATGAAAGAGGAGCGACACTTCAAGCTGACTTCTATCAGCTGCAACCTTGAACAACTTGTAGTTAGTCATAAAATAGGAAAGAAAGCTACTATTTATAATGGAAGTGTACAGAGGATGAAGAAGGGTATGAGATGCTAGAAAGCACTGAATTTCTGGAGTAGTCCCAGGTGGCAAAATTTAATCTTTTAAGGTATGTCATCTACTCATGCAACATGATTGAAATCAGCTAACATAATATGCATGTCAAAATAAAAAGGCAGAAAGAAAAAGAAAGTATTCACAAGTTGCAACTGCAAGTAATATACAGCTGCCTTGGGGTACTGTAGGAATTGGCCAGAATGCCTATTTTTCAGTTAAGCAAGTTAGAGAAAGGAAATGTCAGTCCTCAGTCAGGCAAGCATTCTTTGGTAAGATTTGCTCAAATGTCAACTTTTTTTTTTTGTAGAAAGAGCTGCAGTCTGTAATGCCCTGATCCCCAAAATTAGATTTGCAGTTAAAATGAGCCAAAGTGCAGATCTGTCTCTAGAAGTGTTTGATTAATAATGGTAGTACAGTGATGGACTTGCATTTAGTGGCTGCAAAATACATAATCTAGGCATTGAAGAAGCTTTTGTATACTCATCTGCATCTAACATTTTGTAGTAGGGCTTTCCCAAGGTAAAGGTAGCATTTTGTCTGTATTGTAGGCTTTGGTTCTGGTGTCAGTGGTTGTTCAGCACCTGAAATTTGAAGATACTGTAACAGAGTAGAAAGCGAAACCTTAGAGATGAATATTATTCCATGATTATAGCAGTTCAGAAATTATGTATCCGTTGGAAAAGTTAAATATATTTAGTCCTATTTTAGTCATAAAACTTATTTTCTACCATCCTGGATAAGCACTAATTTCACCATTTATTTTTCTGATGCACCTCATTAGGATTTCACTTTCTGTAAGCAGATGTAACCAAATTTCCTGAAAGCTCTTATAACAACTTGCTATCTGGCAGGTTTCTATTGGTAACTTATTTCTCATGTGTTTCTTTTTCTCAAACAGAGTGTTTTAGGGATGCACTCACCCCTTTGAGCAGGGTACTAAGGAAGCCAAACTACAGCATAATTTATTTCTTCCCAGTTCGAAGAAAAGTATTTGGTTTTCTTTGAAACATTTCAACTGAAGCTAACTGTTGCATGCCTACTGAGATCAGAGGGTAATATGGGTTTACAGGAGCGTGGGTGATTTTTCACTATTGCTCACAAAACTATGGAGAGTGCACATAGAATAGCTCTGATTTCTGGAGTTTTTTCATTGTCATTAAATTGCTGTTCCTGCAGCTGTATGAGCTGGTCTACATCTTTTGTTTTTGATTTTTTTCTTCAAAGTGAAAGTGTTTGGGCTATTTTAAGAGAATTTTGATTGCATTCAATATCTGCTATTTGAATGGTGATAAAGTGTTCCTGCTGAATTGACAAAATGGATGTGTTTTTTTTAGATGAGTTATAACATTAATGCATTTATTCAGTGCAAATTGATTTGGTATGTCGTGACTCAAAATTGTGTGTGTGCTTCTGTGGCTGCACATTAATACATTCCTGGAAGAAAAAACATGTTTCTATATATTTAGAAACCATTTATTAAGTTACTGTTTGAAACATTATAAATAAAATTCTATGAAATGCCTGAATACACAACAATGCACGTGTTGCATTGATTATTCAGATAAGTTAGGTTGACAGAGCAAACATTAACTTCTTAAAACAAGCAGCTCCAATGTTCTTTCTGCAATTCTACTTGAATCTAAGTGCTGCAGAGTCCTACTTCAGCAAAACATCATTTAAATGTGTGCATATGAAAGGGGAGAAGGGTGTCTCTTGCCTCTTTTCCACTGAGGTAAGGATATTGGCTTGAATGACATCATTTAATTTTCTCGATTTTAGGAAGGGCTTATTTGCATAACAAAGCAGAGCTTTTTTCCCCTGTAGGATCATTAGTACTGATGGGGTGTATGTGTGCGTGCATGTTTCTAGTCTTGCTGAGTAACAGTACGTTTGTTCTTTGTAAGCTTGACTTTGTGGTTTATGCAGTTTTAAAAACGTGTATTCATCAGCTCGACTTCCTTCATCTGTGGAAGAAATGCACTGTGCGTCTTAATGCTGCCTGGGATGTTTTGTGGGCGTGTAAAATGAGAAATGAAGTATTTTCTGCAGTTTTTGCTTTTTCTGCATGTTTTTGCTTTTTTAGAACATAAAGCTGCATAGGGAAGTTAAAGCACACAGTGTTTTGAAATGTTGCACTGAGATGTACACACTTAGGATCATAGAACCTATGATTAAGAAATTCAGTGTGGTCAGTAATGACAGAACAACATTTATATTAGGAGAGATTAACTTCACTGTTACAACAGTCTGTGGACATGACTTTTTTTTTTTTCTTTTGGACATTGAAGGTGAAACAATTTGAGTTCCAGAAATATAAGTAGATTTTTTTTTTACTTCAAGTTTCAATAAATTACGGATGCTAAAGAGTAGGTACTGTTCAACATTGTTGAAAAAATATCGTGCACAATATAAATTGAAATCCTGAGATGTTCAGGATCAGTTACTGTTGTGTGAACTTTTCTGTTCATAGCAAAGACCTTGAAGGATTAAGTACAGAATACTGCTCTTTATCTGCTTATTTCTAGCTAAACAAATAATTTACTTTGTGAACAGTGTCTATTCAGTGTTTTTATATATTCCATCCAAATCAGGAATTGATTTAAATATTGTTGATGAAGTTAAATTTTATTGATGCTGCTGTATTTACACTTTAGCAGGCAGAAGAAAAGTTACTCAGGTAATGGATCTGTTCTCCTCTGAAATGAAGAGCTGTGTTTTCTACATTTGTGTCTGGAGAAAATATTCACTGTTTGTCCAGGCAGTTTCACTGAGGGCTTAGGTATTTCTTATGTAATAGTAAATTGTTCAGAAATGCACATACGTTAATTCAGCTCTGTCCACTTTGTATGGAACTCTTCAACTTATATTAGGCTTTTCGATGACTCTTTTCTTTTTGAAATGCAGTTGTATTGAGCATCTTTGCCAACAGACTCAGACTCCAAAGAGTGCAGTCAGAGCAAGAGGTGGGGCAATCTGGCTTTTCTTCCTATGCAGCTATCCGTACTCGCTTTGCATTACCTTATTTTTTTCATTATGCATTTATTGAATATATTGGTTTGAATAATTACATTGTGAATGCCTAAACTGCGCTTTTCCTATAACTGTGATGCTTAGAAATAACACTTTAATTTTAGCCAAACATTCTTGCATAATGTTGCTTTGTGATGATGCAATTTCACTGGCATAGCATCAGAACAAAGAACACAGCATCAAACAAGAATATAAAAACAAATTAAAGGAGGCTAACAGTTTGAAGCCCTGCTTTAAAGATTTTAATATGCTTAATATTCTTGATTTTTTTGAAAGCTTTTACTGTATGTATAGTATGCATGTAATAAATGAGTTCTGCAGAGCTTTTCTAATTCTGTTGCTGTAATACTTTCTTCCTTTGACTTGTCTCTAAAACTGCTTTGTGGCAAAGAACATCCTCTAGAAACAATATATTTTAATTACGAGGCATATGTATGCAACCTATGTATTTAGTTAGCTTGGCAGTAAAATTTAATTGCAAAGCTCTAAGAAAAAAAAACTCCTGAAAACATTGCATACATTCAGTACACCTGAGTGCATGGAACTAGTAAAGGAGAATCAGTTTACTCAAACCATGTTATCTAAAATGCCAATTCCAATGGAGGGGGAGGTGGGAAGGCTAAAAATTGCACTGAGTAGAGAATAATGTAAGCTGCTAATTATTTATAATACTGATCTTTCTATGCTATAATCTCTTCCATGTATAAACATTAATTATAGTATCAGTTCTCGTCAGTTTCATCTGAAATAAAATGGTGTGTAATTCTTCCTGCTGATTTCAAAAGGTACAACTTAATTGAAACAATATGGTATGTAAATAGGTGATAAATGAGAATTCTTTTCAAATGTACTATGCAAGAAATTCTGTTTAAAAATAAAAACAACCTTTCAGGTTTCTGTGGTGTGCTAGACTTTTCTGAAGCTGTTTGCAATAACTCTAATGAAAGAAAATGGGACTGATTGACTTGTTATGAGGTCTGATCTAAAGGCCACTGAAGTCAATGGATGGGATTTGATATACAGTTCTTGGGAGTATTTCAGATTTGTGGGTTTTTGTTTCTTCTGTTCTTTCCCTAATCTTTTGACTTTGTTAAAATGCCAGTATTTCTAGGTGTTAAGCATTTTTTTTCTCATAAATTGTGGACTTTTAAGAGTATTGTTACTGAATGGTGGAAATTCCTTTTGGGGGTAATTACATTATAGAATGTTAATATATTTTTATAATGTAGATTTCTGTGATGAGATATATGCATTAGAAAGTCAGACTGCAAACGCTGGGTGCTGAGTAAGATTTAAGAATGCCATATGAATCAGATGAAGGCCAAAATTTTGGGTAGGTTTTTTTTTTTGAGAGTAGCATACTGTTAATCTTGTTTAAATTGTGTAAGAAATTGTAATCTGTTGCCTTAGATTTGTGACTAGGGTACTGAACTAGAATTCCCCTATAAATATTAGTTTAAGGTATTCTTTATTTATACTAAAAAAATCAAAGCAAGTGACTTGAACTTTCTCTTCAGTGCTTCAACTTAAAATAAATAATTGGAAATCTGATGATTAGTATCAAGTCATGTTGAAGGCTAAATTTCACAATAATGGCATGCAGCTTATCAATATAAATAATTTATGATAGTGTCAATGTGGATTTAGTAATCTAAGAACAGTAATAGTTTTGCAATTTAATGGCTGAAAGTACATGTAACACTATCTAGCATGAAAACTTGTCCTCATTTGAAGGATAATTTTGCCATTGATTCTGTGGTTTCCGTATAGAATTTGAAATACTTTTTAATCCAGGAATGCTTTGCTTTAAAACAAAAGGGAAGAGGGGGGGAATGGAAAGGAGAAGCAAGTTTAATGTATTGAGACCCTTGAATAAAACTGAGTTGTCTGTAATATATTATCTGTTCTGTCAACAAGTATAGATTAAAGTTGACTTCGCTTCTGTAAGTGCATGTTAACATTTTTATAGGAGGGGTATCTTTCTTAATGGCATGTTACATATGCATATTTACTGTTAGATGTTAACGCGTTAACTAAGTAAAACATGTGGCTTTCTCATGCCATGGAGTGTAAATAATTTGAAGATTTCAAAGGTCACCCGGACAATATATTGAAAACATAATTATACGTAAAGGAATGCAAGTGATTGAACCTTAATTTAAACATATCTTAAGTTTTAATTTATGGTTGGATTTTTTTTAAAGTAGACAAGCACTTTTGTGGGATGTAGAAGGATGAGCATTTAATATTTGAAGAGGAACTTTTTCCATATTGTAATTAAATGTTGTTATGAATAAGAACTTTACAAATAATTTTCTAACTTTTTGAAGTGGCTTACATTCACTGTACCTGAGTTTGAAAAAAACATTTTCAAGGTGTACATGCATGTGTGAAAACATGGCTCTCACTAGAAATTTGCTTAGGTTTATTTGTATGTTAACTTCTCTTTGTTGCATAGACCACGCTGCAAACCTGTTAGCACAGAAGCTATTTCTTCATGTCTTTTAAGCTCAAAATGGGCTCTGGTTTAGCTTGTAGCATCTCTTCTGGTCTGTGGTATCATGATGATAGAACATGCTTTAAAGTAAGCAGTGGATAAGTAGAAATACCTTTTGTCTACTTCCTCTAATATATTGCTTGATACCTCACTTCAGACTTAGCTTTCTAGTGTGATTTTTGTCTCTTAATTGGGCTACTGCTGGTACAGCATGTGCGTTCATGAACTACATAAATCAGTGCTAATTTTCTTTTGCTGTCCTTAGCTTTCAGCCTGTGTAAAGCGTTCTGTACAACCTGATTGGGTTTCCATACAGTCAGAGAATAGACCTGTTAAATTGAGAATTTAGTTTTCTTGAAAGCTTGCAATAAATGCAGGATGGTGCTTTTTAAAAATGAAACATTTATTACTTGCATACATGCAAATGTGTATGTCAATATAACCAGTAAGTGCAAATCTAGGTGGCATAGATTTTATCCTGACAGTCTGTAGTGGCCTGTCCACACTTAATTTCCTTTACTGAAATATTGGTACATGTGTTAACATGTCTGTACATTCTCTCATGTAACATCTAGAACTAGTTTTAAAAACCCTTGCTTAAGAAAGTGTGGTTGAAAGTGAGATGGCAATTGGGAAATAATAGCTTTGTCAGTGTTTGATTTACAAGATGTTTCTAAAATGAAAGTTATCCTGCAAGATTCTAGTTACTGTATTTCTCAACATAGTTAACATACTGTAATTACATTCAAAATGGTGTTTAAAGTGAGAAGGGGCAAGGAAATCTGGAGAGTGTACTATATGCACTGTTGTTTTTATGATTATTAATTAGATAAAGTTTATCTTGACTTTTGTTTCCCTGTTGTTTTTTTTATAGCACTGTGTGGGAAGCTGTGATACAAAAGATGCATGAAATCACTGAGAGCAGGAAAGTGCTCTGTTAACTGTTTATTAAGTTGTTTTATTTAAATACTACACTTCATGCGTGTTCAACTGCATTGCTGTAGCATTTGGTTGCATTGTGTGTCACAGATGAATTACTTGGAATGCCATCAAAGATATTTTCTATGCACTAATAATGCTGAAGATTTCAAGTATTTGTCTTGTCATGAGCTAACGGTAGTGATAATAGTACTAGTGTAGTAGATTGGGTGTTGTGTTACTGTTAAAACTTAACCAGTTAAAAATACAAAAGCCAGACTGAATGAATTAGTCTTTCATCTTTTTCCTCCTCTTCTGTCACTTTTTGATTTTTTTTTTGTTTTTTGTTAGATAGGTGGTAAGCATGGGGAGTATGTGAAAATGTTACACTTTGGAACTGATTTAAAAGACTTTGACTAGAACCATCTGTTCCCGCCTCCGAATCTTCAAGCTCTTGAAAAATAGGCCAAATCTTCTCCCAGGGGGTCCAGTGGATACAACTATCTGCAACAATAATAAGATGCAAAAATACGAAGTGGACAGATACCAAAAGCTCAGTGATCTGTAGCAACATACTATTGCTTCTGGGTGTACTTTGAGCATGTCTGCCCTACTTAGGTGAGAAGGGGAATGTAGAATTCATACAGGGAAGTGGGGGGAAGTCACCTATTTGTCTTCACTTTCAACAGTATGATAATACCACAATGAATCTTGCAAACAGAATCACCTTGCCTACCATGGGCACATGTTTTCACTTTGATAGAGGAAGTGATTTTCCCGCATACTCCCTTCCCTCAAACTGTGTTGCCTCTTTTCCTGGGAAAATGTTCTGTTATGTCATTTAGGGCTAGAAGAAAGTGTATGAATCTCACTTTGTATAACTAAAAATAAAATTAATACCTTTGCAAGAAGGGTGTAAGGCTCAGTGCAGGAACAGTACTTTTTGAATGGTGGTTTCTTGCACAATTGCCTATTATCCTGCTCTTCCTTGGTATGATCGATTGCTAAGTAATTGTCACCAACAAGGTTATTTTTAAGATAAATGGAGATTCCCTGAGATAAATGCTTCATATCGGTCTCTTTGAACCCAAATCTCTGTTTAAACTTCTGTATGTGGAGTCCTCTACAGCTTAGGTTTCTTCAGTGTTTGACATCTGTCTTGAGTTGCTTGCAGGTGCTAATGGGATAATACAGGTAGAAATACTAACCTATATGCAAGAAAAGAGGGGAAGAAAAAAAGGAGCAGGAAAACAGGATCACAACATCTTGCGGTTTAGTGTTTTTTGCAGGTACAGACTCTGTTACACTGATTTGTGACCACAGTTCATTGTAACTCCACAACCACATAGTGTGTGAAAGCTGAAGCTGGCATGACTCTCAACAATAAACACAGTTATGCTGTGAGTGCATTCATCCTGAGATAGGTCCCCCTTTTTGTACTGAGTCTACACTGAGAATGTCTAGTTTACTAATGGCATGTCTGGATGTTTCATCCCAAGTTCTGAAGTAATGAGCCTCACCTTCCACAATATGAACTGCACAACAGCTCTGTACCTGCAACATCAGTTCAGAAAGTTATGACTGCCAAGTACAGTGCTTAATAGGAGTCAGATCCTAAGCTATGGTATTGTTCTTGGAAGAAAAATGTTCTCCAGACAACTCTTCAGAACTTAATTTCTGAATGAAACTTGGTTTTTAAATAATATTATGCATTTCTATCAAACCTAAATAAAGAAAACTGTTTGCTAGTGTGGTTTCCTGCTCAAAAAAGTCAAATAAGTTGTATGTATGTAGATTTGAACAAGAAGGGAAGGCTGTGAAGGAAGTGTACATTGAGTACTTAAGAGTAGGTGCCACAGTGGATAATACATAAAGATACTGACACTGTAAGCATTATGTAAGGTTATGAAATTGTTTTTCTGCGTGTTTTGTGGGTGTTGCCCTGACGAAGGAGGTCCCAGGCATACAGAAATTTGTGCTGTGGAACTGGTGTTGGTGCCTGACTTACTGTTGCTTCAGTCCATTTGTGATTTGTAACAGTGCCTGTGTACTGTAATACTATCCTGCTCTGTTGGCTCCGTACTCCAAAAAAAAAAAAAAAAAAAA